>JARYGA010014875.1:0-16454 GCA_030545235.1 Helianthus tuberosus | reverse complement strand
CAGCCCACTTGTCACATCATAGAAGTTGTATGGGTCATACCAGTCATGTGCAGGTAAAAAAAAAGATCATAGAAACCATATAGTTTGTCAATGATGACATCAATCGTTTCTTTGTCAGTCAAAACATCATATAAGCCCTACAATTTGGCCCTCATATGACCATTTTTCACCCTGTCAGTAATATTTGTATAGCTGCCTCCCTATAAAAAGTCATCAAAACACATAGTTTGCATCCAAATACAATCACTTCCAAAAAAGCAATCTTTGCGAATAACAGTACAACATCAACATCCCATTCAACTCACACTAAACAAACCATAATATAACACAAAAAAAAACCTCAAACTTAATGCGAAACCTATTCAACCCAAAACACATATTGTGAATCCAAATATAGTCCTTCCATAAATATCAAAACACATACTGTGAATCCAAATACAGTCCTTCCAAAAAAAACCAATCTTTGCACATAACATGCAAAACCTATTCAACCCCCCACAGACCAGTGAAACAATATCAAAACATATACTGTGAATCCAAATACAGTCCTTCCAAAAAGAACCAATCTTTGACCATAACAAAATAGATCACAGTAGAACATCAACATCTCATTCAATTCATACTTCAACAAACAAAAAAAAAACTCAAACTTTATTGCATAACCTATTCACCCCCCCCCCCCCCCCTCCCCCCAAAAAAAAATCAGTCAACCAAAACCCTAACTTAACACACAACCCAAAAAACTTCAAATCTACAAAACACACAAACATACCGTAGCAGGCCAAGCAGGGAACCCTTTAACCTTCGCCAGAACAAGATCGCCGACCTTCCACTTCCGGCAAGCGGCGGCGGTTGCGGCGGCTTTACTCACACCTCTTCTCCGGCTCGGCGCCATCCAAAACACCAATTAAACCAAACCTACAGCCCTAATAATCAAATCAAAACCATACGCCGTTGAAAAACAACCAAAAAATCAAACTTATTCACTAATCTTCCTCTACTGTAACCGCCTCGAACTTTCTAGGGTTTCGAACATCGAGAAAACGAAACAATCTACATTGATAGATGAATCGGCACCAAAACCTAGGGCTAAACACTGAATTTGTAACTAATTTGTGAATATCAAGGTGAGTTTTGATGATGAAAGTTGGATTATTGGAAACTAGAAGTGATTAATGAGAGGAAAAAACCCTAATTTTAGGTTTTCAGTGTGTGTGTGTGTGTGAAATTGAAACCCTATGAGATGAAAGGGGGGTTTGTGTGGGTTTGTGGAGAAGGGGGATTCACATAGGGGAAGAAACAGATATGAATTTGGTGTATGATGAAGGGGTGTGTGCTATTGTGCGCCGGGGTACGTAGGTTTATGCGGTGTTTTGGGCTAACGTGAGCGGTGAGGGTAATGGACTGGTGAACGTGACTACGTGGTCCAGGAAGATTTAAATGGGCCTGAATTAGTTTGGGCTGCTCATGATGGGCTTTCAGGGTTGGGTTCCGATTGTTAAACTTATTATTTTTAATAAACGGGTCAAACTCACACTTTTAGAATGCAAAGAAAAAAAAACTTATGTTTGAACCAATAAGTGTTGAGCCAGCAAGAGGTATGAGATTTGAACCATTAAGAGACTGTTAAGAGCCAATGAGGTAGTGGTTGAGTCAGTAAGAAGTCTGGCTCAACACTTATTGTGTTAGCCAACCCAAAACCTTTTTGTTTTTCATGTCGTTTTGGATTGGGAATCTATATCAAGACACAAGATATGTACGTCACGCAAGTTGGGTAATGAGTCAAAACAGGCTTGGGTTGGGCTAACATGCAACCATGTTATTTCTACGACTTCTTTTGAAATAATTTTTCAGTTTTAAAAAATCCATAGATGTTTATTAGTTATCCCACAATTATATTTGGCACAAACAATTGCAAGTTAGAGCATCTTAAATTGGTAAAAAAAATGAATAAAAAATTTGGTATCCGTTGTCTATGAAAAATCATGGTTGTAAAAATTCCGACTAGGCATCGATTAATCTTGATTAATTACAATTAATCCCGATTAATAATCCTGATTAATCACTAGTCCCCACCCCACCGGCCGACTAACGACTAGCGGTTTTTACAACCATTTGAAAAATATAAACCGTAGACAATTTAGGAGGTTACGTTGGACATGGGCGAAGCTTTTAAAGGGCCACCCCTCCCACCCAACTCGTTTAGTCTGGCCCCTCTGAATGGTCCCTGGTTTTCTTAAGTTCGTCTTCCCCCTTCTTTATATATGTGTTCAAGTTTCGCTAGTGACGTTGGGTGCATTAAGAATAAAAATTGAGGTGACTTTGGATTTGTTGGAATCATTTGCTATGTCCCCTTATAAGTATGGGTGACGTGCGGTCGGTTTGAGATGAAATGTAACATGAATCAGCCATTTAATAAGTTTGTGATAGTTACTATGAAAGAACCAATCTTCACAATCTTTGTTATTGAGATGAAATAATGTATTGTTGTGGGGGCGAACCAACTGCCCAACATCCAAAAGGTTTAGAGTTATATTTCTCAGTAACAATATGACGAGATTTGACAGTGTAATGTAACCTCTATTATTATTATTATTATTATTATTATTATTATTATTATTATTATTATTATTATTATTATTATTATTATTATTATTATTATTATTATTATTATTATTATTATTATTATTATTATTATTATTATTATTATTATTATTATTATTATTATTATTATTATTATTATTATTATTATTATTATTATTATTATTATTATTATTATTATTATTATTATTATTATTATTATTATTATTATTATTATTATTATTATTATTATTATTATTATTATTATTATTATTATTATTATTATTATTATTATTATTATTATTATTATTATTATTATTATTATTATTATTATTATTATTATTATTATTATTATTATTATTATTATTATTATTATTATTATTATTATTATTATTATTATTATTATTATTATTATTATTATTATTATTATTATTATTATTATTATTATTATTATTATTATTATTATTATTATTATTATTATTATTATTATTATTATTATTATTATTATTATTATTATTATTATTATTATTATTATTATTATTATTATTATTATTATTATTATTATTATTATTATTATTATTATTATTATTATTATTATTATTATTATTATTATTATTATTATTATTATTATTATTATTATTATTATTATTATTATTATTATTATTATTATTATTATTATTATTATTATTATTATTATTATTATTATTATTATTATTATTATTATTATTATTATTATTATTATTATTATTATTATTATTATTATTATTATTATTATTATTATTATTATTATTATTATTATTATTATTATTATTATTATTATTATTATTATTATTATTATTATTATTATTATTATTATTATTATTATTATTATTATTATTATTATTATTATTATTATTATTATTATTATTATTATTATTATTATTATTATTATTATTATTATTATTATTATTATTATTATTATTATTATTATTATTATTATTATTATTATTATTATTATTATTATTATTATTATTATTATTATTATTATTATTATTATTATTATTATTATTATTATTATTATTATTATTATTATTATTATTATTATTATTATTATTATTATTATTATTATTATTATTATTATTATTATTATTATTATTATTATTATTATTATTATTATTATTATTATTATTATTATTATTATTATTATTATTATTATTATTATTATTATTATTATTATTATTATTATTATTATTATTATTATTATTATTATTATTATTATTATTATTATTATTATTATTATTATTATTATTATTATTATTATTATTATTATTATTATTATTATTATTATTATTATTATTATTATTATTATTATTATTATTATTATTATTATTATTATTATTATTATTATTATTATTATTATTATTATTATTATTATTATTATTATTATTATTATTATTATTATTATTATTATTATTATTATTATTATTATTATTATTATTATTATTATTATTATTATTATTATTATTATTATTATTATTATTATTATTATTATTATTATTATTATTATTATTATTATTATTATTATTATTATTATTATTATTATTATTATTATTATTATTATTATTATTATTATTATTATTATTATTATTATTATTATTATTATTATTATTATTATTATTATTATTATTATTATTATTATTATTATTATTATTATTATTATTATTATTATTATTATTATTATTATTATTATTATTATTATTATTATTATATACTAACAAAATAAAACGTGAACAGTATAATGCATCACTTTTCTTCATTTTTATTTTAATGTTTATTTACATGATATATATTAATATATTAGATGAATGAAGTAATTTTATATATACAATAAATATGAGGGGAAAATAGTGTCAGACTCTAGCACCCCCTCTCATTAGTCGATTCTTTTTCTATTTAACTTTTAAACCTTTGACTTCGCTAATACATGGGTTTCGCCCCTCTGTTTTTTAAAAAAAGTTTTCTTCATATTGGTTAACTTTGTTTATATGAGTATTTAGTCACTCTGCTTAAACTTTGGTATTCTACAAGTTTAGTCCCTCTATTTTTATTCTTTTAAGTAACTGATTGTTGCTTTTTGTATTTATATATATATGCATGTTTCCCTCTGCTTTAACTTTTGGTAGTGTACATGTTTAGTCTTTCTACTTTTATTCCTTTTTGTATTTCATTTTTTTAGCATTTTTCCTTTGCTACCATAACAAATCAACCCGGATGAAGAGTGACCATTAGCTATCAGTGGACAACCGCTACTACTCTTGGGCTTTAATAAAGTTACTTTATAATTCCTAAACTTTATTAAAACAAAAATTGTTTGACACACATATTTTTATTTATGTCTAATTTTTATTGAGATCATGTTATAAGTAGTATCTACAGGTAACCGAAACATATGCATGCATGTTATTAAACTGAGAAATATTCCGCTTACCGCCCCGTAACACGGACGGGCCTAAACCAGTTATTATTATTGTTGTCGTCTTGAAACGTGAATCTTTTTAAAAGAAAAAAAAAGCATTGATTATCCGCCTCTAATTGTCACGAGAGACGGGTGGGTATAAATACATTCCAGATGAGATCTGGAGTGATAGGAGCGAAGGAAGCTTTGTTTTGATGGCGACGGCGCATAACCACCTGTGCTCAGAGCTGATTGTTGAAATCTTCACAAGATTACCGACGCAATCCCTTCTCCGGTTTCGATCAGTGTCGAGATCAATATGTGGTATGATCGGCAGCCCAGATTTCATCCGATTGCATGTTGTTCGATCCTTGAAGAAATTCACGGTGATACACCGGGTTAATTACAAAGCAGAAGGAGCCACTAAAAGCGTGTATACAATAAATTCGGCAGGGGAGTGGCAACTGTCATACATCGGCACAACACCAGTCGAGTATCCTTTCGCACATGTGAATATCGTTGGTTCATGTAACGGGATTCTTTGTGTTTATGAATTTGACAAAATAATTATTCATCTCTGGAACCCTTCAATCAGGCGCAAATGTGTCAACTACTTCTCATATATGGGATTTCCCTTATTAGTGTATATATGGGTTGTCATAGGCCACTTTGCTAAATTTTAAACATTTAATTCATACCAACTTCATCTATAACCCAAGCTAAACAAAGGGTTTAGCTAGAAATGGTCATGGTAACTTGTCCATAAGCAATGATCATGGAAAGGATCACGGTGAATCAAGTGTAGATCAAACAACAAAGTGAAGGTTGTTGATTACAAGTTCTCCCTCTCTCAAACCAAGCTATTACAAGTGTTTTCTTGGAGTGATCTGATGTGCTATCAATTATACATATTTTTAGTGCATAATTACCCATAATTCTAAGTACTTTTATGACTTTTTAGTAAAAAATACTACCTAAATCGTTCATATTTGACATATGCATGTTTCCAAGGTCTTGGGATACTAAGAAGTGAAAAAAGAGCATAAAAAAGGCAAAAATCTAAGATTTCAGGGAAATCAACAAGTAGCCAGATAGGCACGGTCGTGCCAGACTATGGGCATGGCTGTGCACAACACCCAGGAGCACAAAGTCAATAAGTCAACCCAAGAATGGTTAGCAAAACTCCACGATGTGCGGGGGCACAATTGTGCACACCTAGGCACGCCCGTGCTTAGCTAAAGACAAATCGTAGAAGCTTCGAAAACCAACAAGAATGCCACTTGTTCAAGCTATGTCGGGACACGTGTCCATGCACGACCATGCACACCTAGGCACACCTCGTGCCCGTAATAGAATTCTTAACAAAAAGTACCGGGAAAGGACAAAACGGATAACGAACTGTCGGGCAAAGGACTAGGCATGCTCGTGCGTAGCCTGACACGCCCGTGCGTGTTTGTATAATGTTTCAACAAACAGTAGTTATGCGTGGCCATGCATCATTTGGGCATGGCCATGCCCATTCTCCAGGAAATAAGCTTCATGAAGGTTCCTATATGAGACAAAAATGCAAGGAGGCAAAAGGGAACATGAGTAGATCAAAGGACAAGCCTTGTCTCCCCAAAGAAGACACCCTTGGCGTCCAAGCAAAATTTCCACTATAAATAGAGGCCTTGGGTTCACCATTTCTCCTCATCCCTTCTCTTCCAAAATCCTAGAATTCATTCACCCAGAGGGGGCTCTCATGCCCCAAACTCACCCTTTGGAGTTTAGGGATCACTCCACAAATCACTTGTATTAAATTAATTTAAGATGGAAAGGGAGAACTTGTAATCAACAACCCTTCTTCAAGTTGTTTGATCTTACACTTGATCCACTCTATGATCACTACTTGTGAACATGTTACTATGGCCATTCATAGCCAAACAGATAGAAATCTAAAATTCCTGGTGTGAAGATCTGCCACCGGCGATTAACGACGAAAAAAAGTGTGAAGATCCGACAGATCCAAAGCAGGTGATTAAAGGTCGCTTCAATTTCCTTTGCTTTTCCAATTTAACCATTTGCCTCTACATAAATTCCTTCAAAGAAAACCGTGCCATTACTACCCTTTGCAATTTCTTTACGGAACACAATCAGTTTTTCTATCTGTATCTCTTCCATGCCATCTTCGATTAAATGATCAAAATTTGGTGGTGTATTGTGGGGGTTTAATCTTTGTTGAGAGTAAATTGTCTCTACAATACGTATAATCAAGGACATTTCAGGCATGTATCTACACAAGGAAATTAAACAAATTCAGACATTAAAATCACAATACATTCAGATTAACAAATGTACTTTTGTTTCAAAGGGCCATGCATATGCACAGTAGTAATGTTATGACCTCGAGATCGATGGACGTAGTTTTTAAAAGACTTAGTTTTGCTAAAAAGGATAAATATATAGTTTCTAATTAAACATACAACAAGATATATGAAAGAGATATTGAAGCTAACAGCCGATACCATCAAATTAGCAACCTCTATGAGGGCTGCCTTCCACCGGTTCACATTATCAACTGTCCATCCTGAACCTTCTTTCGCTTCAATCTTGAAATTTCCCGCTGGTTCCAGACATCTGAAGGATCAACGCCATAATACACAGGAAGAACGAAATGGTTGCCTTTCCGTTTTTTGCTCGAGGATCAACGCAAGCTCCTCAAGACACCAACTTGATTTTGCATAATTCTCTGAAAATACAATGATAGAAGCCCTTGATTCAGTTATAACTCTCCGGATTCCAGTATCCACTTGTTGACCAATCTGGCTGTCTAGGAAAGATATAATTTCCGCCCTACATAAGGCCACATAAAGATGTTCGATAAAATTATAACGAGTGTCTTCCCCTCTGAAACTAAGGTAAGCATCGTATTTTGGCATAGATGTAGAAGAGGAAGACTTGATAAAAAGGTTCTGAGGATATGAAATCATGCGAGGGGATGGATATAAGGCTTCTAGCTAGGGTTTCTGTAAGGTCGGTCAACGAAACGAAAGGTGCCTTGAGTGCGAGCCCAAACTCCAATCTTCCAGCCCAACACTCCAAAGCCATTTAATCAATTATAAAAAACCGTATTAGTAATAATTAATATGTTTAGCATTAATTAATTAGGATCACTGACGTACCACTGAAGTATCATCGTGCCACCTGCAAAACCACCCGAAAAACCCCCCTTGTGGGAATCGAACCCAGAACCTATTGGTCCCACCCCAAGATGCCGCTAGGCTATAAAGCCATGGGCAAAAGAATAAGGTTGTTGGAGTACGTATATGAATACTCAATAATAACTTGGTATCGTTCTTTTTTTTTTTTACATAACCGTGTAAATTTTATTTTATTTACATCCTATATACAATCTCAGTTATATTTCTAAACTTCATACTACAGGCCACCAAATTAATTAAGTTCAACTTATATCCTCATATGATCGGAGACCCGTACCGTTGCCTTCGGTATATCATAGGAGCTTATATCATGGATGCTAGTTCGCTGGTGATGGTGATACATGTCCGGGCCATTAATTTGGAATGCCGTAGACTTTGGTTTGTTACTAACTATGACGGGTTTGGTAGTCAATCAACATGAACACTGGTCGGCCGGTAGTTATCATGGTGTCTACATCGATGGTTAAAATATATTGGTATCGTTGTCATCTTCCTAAGAACCTATATGAAGCTTACCTCCTAAGAACCTATATGAAGCTTACATGCTCATGATAAAGAATCATTTGATGTCTTAATGATTAAGTCTCTTAATTAATTTAATATCATGTAATATGATTATAAATATTTTCAAGTGGAATGGAGTTGTTCTTCTTTTCTAATTGTCATAATTGTGTGTCTCGCATATCACCCAAATCCTATGTATATTTTCATTTTATATATTACACGGCGTTTTACAATAAAAACGATATAACTAAATAATCTGTTAAAACTTTATATAATTGACTATTTTATATTACCATTAGGTTTTGTGTCTTCGTTATTCGCATACCAAGTATTTCTTATTTAGTAATTTTGAGAAGGAAATTGTCCTTTAGGGTCGTATGGTATGGTTGTACTGAGAAACAAAAATAGTCGAGCATGCACTGAATATAGCTCCCACATATAAGCCCGTCACACAAAAGACGAGAAGCTTGGCTCCTGAGCGAAGCTTAGCTGTCTGCCAAGAGGTAGAAAAGTTAGTGGGAGCTGACATCCTAAGGGAGGTAAAGTATCACTCTTGCCTAGCAAACCTTGTCATGGTAAAGAAACCCGACGGTTCTTGGAGAATGTGTGTTGACTTTAAAGATCTCAATAAGGCATGTCCTAAAGATTGTTTCCCGTTGCCAGAAATTGATTGGAAGGTAGACTCACTCACGGGTTTTGAATACAAGTGTTTCCTCGATGCCAACAAAGGGTATAACCAAATCAAAATGATGAAAGAAGATGAGGAAAAGACAACATTTCACACCGACAAAGGGATCTTCTGTTACAATAAGATGCCTTTTGGTTAAAGAATGCAGGGGCAACGTACCAACGTCTCGTGGATAAGGCCTTCTCCAAGTAAATTGGGAGGAACATGGAAGCGTATGTTGATGATCTTGTAATAAAAGTCACACGGAAGAAGACATGCTCCAAGATATTAAAGAAACATTTCACAACCTCAAAGCAATCAACATGAAATTAAACCCAAACATGTGTCCCTTTGGTCACATAGTGGGGAAGCAAAGTATAAAGGCAAATCCAGACAAAGTTCGGGCTGTTATACAAATGAACTCTCCAAAAACCAAAAGGGAGGTCGAAAGCCTCAATGGAAAGATAGCAGCTCTCAAACTCTTCCTCCCCAGGGCAGCGGAAAGATCGTTGCCATTCTTCAAAACATTGAAGAACTGTGCTGACAAGAAAGACTTTATGTGGACAGAGGAGGCAAAAGCAGCTTTCATAGCACTCAAGGAGGTCATAGCTTCCCTGCCAACCATGGCAGCACCCATGAAAGAAGAAACAATCATCGTCTACCTGTCGGCAGGTTCAAAGACTATAAATATCTCATTCACTTTATAAACCACGGGCCCTATGCTCAACGTCATATATGTTAACAGCTCCTTAAATACATTCATCCATAGGACAAGAAGCAATAAGCTCTGTACTTGTGGTGGAAAGAGGAAGAGAGCAAATACCGGTGTATTTCGTGAGCAAAGCTCTAAAGGCAGCTGAAATCAATTACTGCCCAATCGAGAAGCTGTACTAGCACTAGTATACACAACAAAAAGGCTAAGAAGATACTTCCAAGCTCATCCAATTCAGGTCATCACCGATCAGCCACCAAGAACCATCCTAGAAAAACCTAAGGATTCAGGAAGGTTGGCTAAGTGGGCTGTAGGACTGGGAGAGCACAAGATTAAGTACATACCAAGGAAGGCCTACAAGGGGCAAGTGTTAGCAGATTTTTTGGCAGAAATGCCAATAGTCAAGGAGGTAAAGGAGCTGCATGCCTTCACAGATTCAAGATTGGTAGCAAGCCAAGTGGGGGGAGAATACATAGCAAGAGAACCATCAATGATAAAGTACAAGGAGAAAGTAAAGGAACACATGTGTAGCTTTAAATCTTGCTCATTAACTCAAGTATCAAGAACGAAGAACAAGCAAGCCGATACCTTGAGTAAGCTAGCTTCTTTAACATTTGCACACCTTACAAAGAAGGTGTTTGTCGAGGTACTTAAGGCAAGATCCATCGAAGAAAAAACCATTTAGTGTTTGGTGTCAAGAACTTCAGACCAAGCAAGTCTTCAGCTCTGTTTGTTACCCACAATCAAACGGTCAAGTAGAGCGAATGAATCGCAGCATCGTGGGGGGTTGAAAACTCGACTAGGAAGATATGGCAAACAATGGGTGGAGGAGCTCCCAAGCGTGTTATGGGTCATCCGCACATTAGAAACGACAAGCCACCAGAAGACCCATATAACCTCGTATACGGCTCAGAAGTTGTGATCCCAACTGAGATCGGAGTTAAAAGACATTTAGTACTTGGTGTCAAGAACTTCAGATCAAGCAAGTGTTCAGCTCTGTTTGTTACCCACAATCAAACGGACAAGTAAAGCAAATGAATCGCAGCATCGTGGAGGGGTTGAAAACTCGACTAGGAAGATATGGCAAACAATGGTTGGAGGAGCTCCCAAGCGTATTATGGGTCATCCGCACATTAGAAACGACAAGCCACCAAGGATACAGGTCATCTGACAGATGACTGTATCGGCTTGCGACAAGAGATTGAGAAAGCACTAAAAAGCGGAAAGTTGAGCCACTTGGTGAAGAACATGCGTAAAGAAACACGCCAGATCCAGCGCCACGATGATGGGAACCACAAGAAGGTCCGGCGCCTGGAAACCCATATGGTCAACGGACCAAGATACAGCGCTAGAGAGAAAGGCAAACGCCATTATGAACCTTCATGGCAAGAGCAGCAGGTCGTTTTCCCGGTAGTACGCGGGGGTCCACGCGCCCCGTCGTCATTACCGGTATTATCGGTCATTATGAAACAGAATACATCTTCATTGACCCGGGAAGTACAGCCGACATCATCTATGAGCAATGCTTTAATCAGTTTGACGATGAAGATAAAGCGAGACTTGAGCCGGTTGACTACCCTCTGTCAGGATTTTGCAACGAAATGGTCTTCCGTTAGGCCAGATCAGCTTCCCCGTCATGTTATCTGACGGGAAGCACTCAAGAACCACAAATGTCAACTTCATGGTAATGCCTGTCAAATCAAGACATGACGTTTTGATTGGGAGAGAAACCCAAGGTGAATTGAACATGGTAACTTCCACACCCCACTCAGCCATCGGGTTTCCAACTGAGACGGGGGTGGCAATCATCTATGCGAAGAAAGAAGTAATGTCAGCAGAAAAAGCGCGCCCAACAAAAGCGGTGAAAGTTTCAACGACTGAGCTAGAAAAGTGGGTTTTAAACCGTAAATACCCAGAGCAAACGGTGACGATTGGCCACGCAATCTCACCAAACATCAGAACGCACCTCAAGCAACTTTTATTCAGGAATATGGATATCTTCGCTTGGACTCCGGCTGACATGACCAATGTTCCGCGCGACATTACTGAACATTTTCTGAATACTTATCCCTTCGTTGAACCAAAAGTGCAAAGAAGGCCCAGCTTAGGGGCGGATAAGACTAAAGCAATGAATGAGCAAGTGTGTGAGCTGCTAAAAGCAGGAATCTTGAGAGAGGTGCGCTATCAAAGCTGGGTAGCAAACCCCGTAATGGTGGAGAAGTCCAGTGGAGGATGGAGAACGTGCGCTGATTATACCGATCTCAACAAGGCATGCCCTAAAGATTGCTACTCTTTGCCCGAGATCGACAAAAAGATAGACTCTCTCGCACCATACAGATGGAAATGCTTCTTAGATTGTTACAAGGGGTATCATCAGGTTCAAATGAAGCTTGAGGACGAAGACAAGACAGCTTTTCAGACCGATCTCGGGATCTTCTGTTATACAAAGATGCCGTTCGGCCTCAAAAACGCCGGCGTAACATACCAGCGCCTGATGGACAAGACCTTTGCTGGTGATATTGGTAAGCATATCCAGGTTTACATCGATGATCTGGTGATTAAGAGTCCTGAGGAGTACCAAATGTTAAAAGATATCAAGAAAACATTCAACTCGTTGAGAAGCGTGAATATGAAACCGAATCCAGCCAAATGTTCCTTTGGTACGGAGGAGGGAAAATTCTTGGGCTTCGTGGTTACAAATGGCGGTTTTAGAGTCAATCCAGAAAAAGTTCAAGCCATAGAGCGGATGCCATCACCGCGAACGATCAAAGAGATGCAAAGGTTGGCCGGCCGCCTAGCCGCGCTTAACCGTTTTCTGTCAAACCACGCTGCAAAATCATATCCTTTTATCAGCATCCTGCGCAACTGCGTAAAAAAGCAAGAATTCAAGTGGACGCCTGAAGCAGAAGTCGCTTTTCAGCAAATGAAAGAATGTTTGATAAAGCTCCCTACTCTGACTGCGCCGTTCGAAAAAGAACCACTCATCATGTACTTATCTTCTTCGGATAAGGTAGTGGGGTCGGTATTGCTTGTGGAGAGAAATGGAGTTCAGACTCCAATTTATTACGTCAGTAGGGTGCTTACAGATCCAGAAACGAGATATTCAACGATGGAAAAGTTAGTACTCGCACTGCTACATGCCTCCATGAGGCTGCGCAGATACTTTACGGGTCACATCATCACCGTACTCACCAACTTTCACATCGGCACCATACTACAAAAGCCAAAGACGTCAGGTCGCCTAGCGAAGTGGGCAATCGAACTGTGGGGCCACAACATACTCTACAGGCCGCACCCAGCGATCAAGGGTCAAGTTCTAGCGGACTTAATCACAGAGGTCCCAGAAGATAAAATCAAAGATTGTGAAGTTGTTGATACTCCTATCAGGGATACATCAGACGAACTATGGTTGCTATACACTGACGGGGCTTCAAACGAAGATGGCTCAGGGGCTGGATTGCACCTTGTTAGCCCTGAGAAACATGAATTTACATACGCCATCAAGTTGGACTTCAAGAATACCAACAACGAGGCGGAATACGAGGCATTCTTGCCAAGCTTGCGCCTCGCCATAAAAATGGGAGCTCAAAATCTGCGAGCGCATGTTGATTCACTCTTGATCGCCAGCCAAATCAACGGACTATACGATGCAAAGGGTGAAGTCATGGCTTTGTATTTGGATCAAGCAAAAGAGTTGCTTCAACGATTCAGGTCCTACAAGGTAGTGCATATTAATCGCTCAGAGAACAAACCAGCAGACGCCTTGAGCAAGCTCGCTTCAACTTCTTTTCAACATCTCGCCAAAGATGTAAGAATCGAAGTACTAAAAAACCCGTCGATCTTGCTGCGTCAAGTGAATGTGATAGAGATAGGGCAACCATCCTGGATGAGCCCTATAATCAAGTATTTGCAAGAAGGAATACTCCCTGACAACAAAGGAGAGGCAAGTAAGATACAAAACAAGGCCTTGCATTATGAGATGAATGGCGGTATCTTGTACGGAAAATCCTTCGTGGGGCCACTTTTGCGCTGCGTGGACCCCCAAGATGCCTATTACTTGATCAGGGAGATTCACGAAGGAATCTGCGGCATCCATGCGAGACCGCGCATGGTCGTTGCGAAAATTATGAACGCTGGATACTATTGGCCAGGGATGCACGTTGACGCTCTAAAGGAATTACGCAAATGCGACTCCTGTCAAAGGCACGCCCCTAAGACCCTGCGCCCGAAAAATGATCTCATTCATGTGTCCACTGCATGGCCTTTCCAGCAGTGGGGAATCGATATGGTGGGACCCTTCCCGGAAGCTCCTGGAGCTGTGAAGTTCATAATTGTCGCCGTCGATTATTTCACCAAGTGGGTGGAGGCTAAAGCACTCGCTTCAACAACTGCAATGATGGTACGCAAGTTCATCTGGGAACACATCATTTGCAGGTTTGGCCTCCCACTCAAAATTGTAACTGATAATGGCACCAACTTTGCTTCTGAAGACCTTCAAAAGTGGACGAAAGAGATGAACATCGAACACACTTTCTCATCTGTTGCGCATCCTCAAGGCAACGGACAAGTCGAAAGTGTTAAGAAGAGTATCGTTGAAGGGATAAAAGCCCGCCTGGGCACTAAGAGAAGAGGCTGGGTAGACGAGCTCCCAAGTATCCTGTGGGCTCATCGAACCATGCCGAAAACGAGCACTGGCGAAACCCCTTTCAGCCTAGTCTATGGCTCAGAGGCGGTTATCCCAGCCGAAATTGGCCTGCCCTCGCCGCGCTTGACAGCAGCCAACACAATCGATAACGAGGCAGAGCGTCTTCTTGACTTGGATTTACTCGAAGAAAGGTGCGAAATTACGCGAATTAAAGAAGCAAAGTACAAGACACAGTTGGAAAGGTATTACAATGCAAGAGTGCGCATTTGTACCTTCACTCCAGGTGAGTATGTCTTCAGAGACAATGAAGCTTCAAACGCTGAACGCCCAGGAAAGCTAGCACCCAAATGGGAAAGCCCATACTTAATACACGAGGTGCTAGGGAAAGGGGCATACAAGTTGCGCACTCTGGATGGATACATCATCCCATGCACATGGAACGCGCAACAACTGCGCAAGTGCTATATGTAACTACTCTCGACCTTGCGCCTCTACTCACTCATGTTAGCCACGTGCCTTTTTAAATTTCCTATGTTGGCTAAACGCCCTTTGTGTTACTTGCATGCGATGTATGTTGGCCTAAGCGCCTGTTTCTTAATCAATGAAAGCATATGTCTTATGTTTTCTTTTATCATGATGACTTCTACGTTACAAATGCATGTTAAACTTTTGATTAGCACGAAAACACTTCAGTAAATTACGAGCTCTTGAGTTATGCCTCCAAGGTCCTCCGCGAAGATAGTGTGAGACCGGGCAGTTACACTCGCACAAGAGCCACACTTACATTTATTCGCGCTAACTTAACCAAAGTTTCCAACAACAGTGCAATAATTGTAACTGGACAAAAAGAGCAAACATAAACATCATATTCAACAAGCGCAACCGCACAATAGTTACATAGAAACGAACCATCATCGATTCAATCCAAAACAAGCGCGACCGCGCAACGGGTTACATTTAACATCTAAAAATAAAAATTACAAAGGCACAAAGCCTGTCAATACTACCTACTCATAACCGTCACCACCATCATCATCATCATCGTCATGCTTATCACCATCACCATCACCACCATCTCCACCATCGTCATTACCAGCTGGCTCTTCTTCATCAGATAGCTCGACAGTCTCTGGTGGATCGAGGATGGCCTTTAACCGTTGACACCAATCATCATGCTTCAGCGCCTCTGCAACCAAATCCATCACAGGTAATGATAGATGGTCATAAGCCTTTTCAGCGCGGGCTAACTCAGCATCAGCCTGATCAGTCACTAAGCAATGACTAGTATCAAACTCTTGTCCAAACACCTCTTCAGCATGCTGCGCACACTCCAGATAACCTCCACGGTGACCAACCGCGCGTAAGGCATCTATGAGAGCTCAACAGCTCCATCCAGTTCTCCAGCATTCAGGATAGAGTTGGCCATCTACAACAAAGGCAATGGAGTTAGAAGTTTTAGCAAATAAAAGAAAAAAAAATAGGGGAAATGGACTGTATCACCCTCAACTATGCAAAATTGGCCAATACCACGCTCAACTTTCAAGTTGGCTCCCACCACCCTCTACTTAACACTTTGGTGTACCTGTCACCCCGTCGTTAAATAATCACTAACTAAGTTTGTTTTTTTATCCTACGTGGCATGGAGATGATGAGGTGGACAGCATACGTGGACAGACCCTTTATCATCTCTGTAAATTACCTTTGAATTGTAT
>JARYGA010014874.1:0-42981 GCA_030545235.1 Helianthus tuberosus | reverse complement strand
GTGGACGTAGGTCTTCCACTGAGACCGAACCACCGACCACGTTAAAAATTTTTGTGTTCTTTATTTTTTGTTTATGCATGAATTCGTTTGTGTTGTTTACGTGTTGATTTGCTTTCACACGCTACTTGAGTCCTAACAAGTGCTATCATAGCTTTGGCTCATCGAAGACACGACGTTTTGCATTGAAAAGATGATTCGCAGGAAGGTTTTCGAATCATGTTCAAAGAATCGGAAGTTGTGAATTAGGGTTCGGGTTTGGGTTGTCGGAGGTAATAAATAGCCGAATAAGACCCTCTAAGATCAGTGGAAGAGATCTAGCCGCCGCCAGCTATTTGATTTTCGAAGAAGCCGTCGTCACCGATTTGTGTGCAGTCTGTACTAGAGTCTCAAGTACAACTAGTATTGCCTTAGATCTGTTGCTTGCTGTTTACACCTAATTTCCCATCCAAGTACGACCCATACTGCCGTCAATAAGTTATTTTGTTTTCCGGTTCCATTCGAGAAAGCTATATATAATTAGGGTTTGGGGTTCAGTGTGATTATCGGTTGTTTTGGGTTGAGGAGGTTCTGATCGAGGGAAGGAAGTACCGGGTATAAACCCTCTAAGCCACCGAATAGGATTTATTGAAGAACTCTTCAATTTCATCGGGTTACGGTTTGTTTTCAAGGTTTTTTTGATTTTACTATTTTTTTTAACAGCGTACGGTTAGGATGTCGCTAACGGGGCTAATAGTTAGTATCACCAAATTCATATATATGTATTAATTTCAAACATAACTGAACAACAGTGTTTTAACGGAAACGACATTAACGGCGTCAACAACTTTACTTCCTCACTTTGTCAGTGATGTTTGATTTATTTAAGTTTTGACCACCACACCACAAAAGTCTTCTACTTTCTCATTTTTTAGCTTTCATCCTCAGCACAAAGCTACAACGCTGTAACGAACCACCGTCAAACTCTGCAACCGTCAAATCCATCGTTGCCCTAAATCAATGTAAATGTCATTAAACGCCGGAACAAAGGTCGGGAACCTTACCGTCAAACCCTAGCCGACACAAATCGGTTTGAGAAAACTACAAGCAACAGGAGATCGGGACTGTGGAGGTAAAAGAGGGGAATGGGGTTCTTCACCGGTTCCGTTCGATTCCTTATGGCGATTTATGGTTAAACCAGTGACTCGGGTTTGATGGTCGGAACGTTAAAGCGGTGCAGGATGGTGGTGTTGGATCTGCAAAGATACTAGATCTGGACGGAACGGTGTCAAGATACCTAGGCTCAATAGAGTGGAGCCGCAACAAATCAACAATCGATGCAAGCTGGGGATGTAATTGTTGGAGCCGGTGGAGTTAAATGCGTATGAGAAAGTGAGTGTATCGAAATTAGAGATGTTGGATAGTGCAAGTTGCTAAGAAATGTGGAAAATGTATTTACCATATTTAATTTTCATGAAAGTATTTTACCTCTGTAGACATGGATCGTTATTCCAGTATCAAGTAACTATTATTTTACCGTTTAAAAAAAAGGAACTATTATTTTAACTTTGTGTTTTTTTAACGCCAAAAAAACTCATGTGTCAACCCATTACGATTGGGGCTATGTCCAGAGTCGACTCCTCGACTACCGAGAGCCCTTACGCCACCTGATCCACTAGGGAGGGCAGACCTCTTTACTACTGGACCAAATTCTCAAGACATTTTAACTTTTCTATATATTATAACAATAATAAACAATCTCATAATCATAAAAACGTTGACTGAATTTCTGTATTGCGGACCGAATTCTCACCTTTGTACGCAACCGAATGCTGACCGATTTTGTACAATCGAATTCCCGCGCATTTGCGCGGACGAATTTTACTAGTTAGTATTAAAATCTCCCTTGCCTGGGCTGAACCTATGACCTTCAAGAGAAGCAAAGTAAGCAAAGTTTTCCATCTCCCCCTTACCACTAGGCCAAGAGATCATTTGTTTTTTTTTTACTATTTATTATCAACAAAGTTTGTGGTACCGAGTTTTGTGAAGATCAGTTGCGTTGGGTCAGATTTTTTTACAAGGCTTTTTGCCGGAGCAGATTGGTTTTATTGACAGTGTTCAGTAGAGCAACTGTTAAGTTAAGGCCCGTACCATTGTTGTTTATGACACTGTCTTCGATCTGTGTTTCATGTGTGTCATTGATATGGCAAATGGAAAGATGGTTACGATCGAATAGTTTGATGGTTTGGATTTCGGTTGGTTAGTTTGTCAAGAGAACTAGGATGTGGTATTGATGAGGGTAAAACCAGAGAAAATGGAACCAGCGGAGTGGAATGTTTTGGATAAAAAGCAAAGGTAGTGATTACTCTTGCTTTGACTAGGAACATTGCTTTCAAGATCAAGGGGGAAAGCCCGGCTTGTGGCATGATGAAGGCTTTGTCAAGCGTATATGAGAAACCATTTGTGGATAAGATGTGCTAGTGATGACAAGAAGGACAGAGAGAATAGTGACAAGTCATGTGAATAAACTCAATTCAAGTTTATAGAGATTAGAATCTGCTGGGATGGATTTGGATGATGAGTTAAAAGCTTTATTGATGTTACAATCATTGCATGACAGTTGGTCTAGAACTATGAATGTTATTCCCAGTCTGGTGGGGTCCGGTGAGAGGGTTCAAGATTTGGTTTTCGGTGGAAACGTTAGAAAGAGAAATCAAGGAGAATCATCTCATGAAGTGTTAAAAAAAGGTTAGGAGCAAGGGAAAGAGTTCGTCTGGAACTCAGAAGGTGATTTTTTAGGGATGCATGGAAATGGGACATTTGAAGAGTCGATGTCCAAATGATTTAAATTCTTCTTTTGAGGATGTGTCTGGGTTTGATACATTGGTACTCAGTTTTGATAGTAGTGAAGACTCTTAATTGGGTCATTGATTCCTGAGCATC
Organism: Helianthus tuberosus; assembly: GCA_030545235.1. NCBI lineage: Eukaryota > Viridiplantae > Streptophyta > Magnoliopsida > Asterales > Asteraceae > Helianthus > Helianthus tuberosus. Next base: position 40,062 of record JARYGA010014874.1, on the reverse strand, counting down.
ATTTCATGCCATGCACAACAGTGAGACTAGGGGTGTGAATTTCTGACACGACACGAACCTAACACGAAATTTGCGGGTTTAGGTTTAATCTAAACGGGTTCGGGTCAACTTCAGGTTTAACCCGCAAACTCGTTTAGGTTAACGGGTCGGGTTTGGGTTATCCTGGTCGGGTTTGCGGGTTCCCGTTTAACACATTTATATTATATTATATTTTTTACAATATTTTTTATGCCATAATTATAACTTAAAAAAGAGAAATTAACATAAAATTTTATAATTCAAATATAATTGTATCATATACATTTGTGTGTTTTAAGTAAATTTTAATTTTAATATATTAATTTCGGAAAAATATCAGGTTGAACGGGTCGTGTTCGGGTCAACCCACGAAGTTTCAGGTCATGTTCGGGTTCATATGTGTGATACGAATTTTGGGTTCGGGTTGAACCCGCCAACCCACGAACATGACCCATTCTAAGTGAGACAATGGTGAATGTAAAACTCTGGTTAGCTGAATCTAATGCTAAGAGGGCTCATTTTGAATATGTGAAGCCTAGAGTCATAGGGATGTCAGCTGTATGTGTTCGGAGGTTTAAACCAAGTCAGGGGTTTTGGAACAGTGGGAATACATGATGTATTTTAGGTACAGTTCCCAAACGTCGTTCGGTTTTGAAGAAGGATTTCAACCGTTAAAATCTCTCATGGGGATTTTATGATGAATTTGGAGAGTGTTAATGGTCCTTGGTATATCTCTAGATCCGGTGAAGTGTGCAAGCCAGTTGAGATAGAGGATGGGTCGGGTTTGATTGTTGGGTATAGCTCCGGGGAGCTTCAACGGACCTTTAAGTTAACTGATAAATGGGCCGCTGCAACTACATAATTGGGTTGAAGTGCTAGCTTGTTCTTGGGAACTTGGAGGCTTCGAAGACTTGTTTTGAAGATCACTAGAGTTACTAGATAAAGGGTTTACTTGGATAGCATTTGTGGATTGAGAAAAGGCTTAAAGTGAGAGATTGTTGGGTTTTGTGAAGCCTTTTGTGGGCTAGGTTCGGCCAACAAGGAGGAACAAGGGTGGGTAGATTTCTTAATATTCTATTAAGTGCCCATTTAAAAAAAGGGTTAAGGAAGGAACCCTATCCCTGGTACCCCAAAATCATCCCACCCCATAAGGGTTATGATGCCGGCAAATTACCTCTGCACACCGTCCACATGATCTGGGCACCACAAGGGTCGAACCCACGCCACTACAACTTCACATGTGGGCAATGAACTTCATTGGTAGTGGGTACCACTGAGCTATAAGCTCGTTGGTAAAATGGTGGCCCTAAGTTTTAAACCCTAGTTATTATCTATAAGTACTCTACTAATGTAATTGTAATATTTGGTTCTTAGCTAAAAATAAAAACTCTAGTTACAGGTCGTGCACGTAGGTCTCCCACTAAGATCGAACTACGTAGAAATTCTTGTGCAATTTATTTTTTGTTTCTGAGTGAATTTGTTTGTGTTATACGTGTGTTGATTCGCTTTCGCGTGCTACTTGAATGCGGACACAGTGGATTAGTCTTAATACGCGCGATAAAGATTAATTGTCTACAAAGTCAAGACCAAGGAAAATAAATATCAGACGACAACGCACAAGATTGCCAAAAATCAAAGGGTATATGAGAAAGTACACTTAACAAAGTCTTATAAATTTTAAACAAACGTTTATAAAAAAATGTATCAAATAGTATCTTAGAGCATTCACATCTAGCCCCCTAAAATTATACATACATTCCACTAAAAAACAACTCATATATCAATATATTTCCACTAAAAACAAATACTTTTTTTCTCTCCTTTTCAATTAAATAATATTTTTATACCTTTATCATTACATTTTCCTCTCTCCTTCACTCACAACCACTTTCAATATATATTAAAAAATTATAGTGGGTGAACAGTGTCCCCCCAAATATACAGATGAACAGTAACATTTTCTCTCTCCTCCACTCACAACCATTTTTTATACTCTTTATATTTTAAAAACCCCACACTCACAATTTAGTTCTTTGGATGTGAATGCTCTAAACAAAGTTAAATAAAGTTCTGTAAAACACAATGAATATGATTAAGAATTTGAACAAGTTATTAAACAAATGTATTGAAACAAGTGAGTACTTTTAAAATTGCCATACTTTTTACATTAGACAAAGTAGTAAAATGGTGAAAGGAATATTATATGAAGAAATCATTCAAATTTGGAAGGTAATAACCAAATGTCTACAACAATGTTTTAAAATCTGGTTTTTATACCGTACTGGTTTGGCTTAGAAACGGTTTAAGCGGGTGTATCAGACGGTTCTATCAGACGGTTTAACCGGTTCAACCAGATGGTTTAACCGATACAATTGGCCAGTTTAAACCAGTTTTTAAAACATTGGTCTAGAAAAGAAACAATGCCCCAGTATTGATATTTTGTATGATTGGGCAAATTTTACCATCTGTTTGCATTGTTCAAATATGTTTATGAGTTAAATGTCATTTTAGTTCCTCTGGTTTGAGTCATTTTGTCAATTTAGTCCAAAGATTTTATTTTTCGCATATGGGTCCAAAAAGATTTCACCGTTTGCCATTTTATTGGGTTAACTTCATAAATTCTTTCTGTTAATGAGAAGGGCAATTCGCTCATTTTATATGGCCGAATTGCCCTTCTAGTTACAAAATTACATATAAAATGACCGAATTACCATTGTTGTTAACATAAAAAATATATGAAGTTAACCTAGTGGACTAAAATGACAACGCTGAAATGGCCCAAATCACAGGGACTAAAATGACATTTAACTGTATATTTATTTATTACTAATAAGGAAAAAAAATTAGGACGGATTTTAGCTTATTGCAACAACTACAAAATTAACAAGAGAGAACACTCACAAACCAAGCACGGTTGGATCGTGGTATAACCATCTGGTCATGATGAATTTTTTGATGTGGCTCTCTCTACACTTCAACTAACCTTTTGAAAAAGCTAGGTACAAAAAATTATGCCCTTAAGTGATTCATTCATATATATCATTAAGTTGGAAATTCAAAGTTGAAGATTGTTGAACAAGAAAATTGTGTCCTACCATTCGTACAAAACTCCTGTTCATATATTTGTAAGTGGTGATAATTACCAAGTCAGTGATTAGAGAAAAGATGATCACAACTTAGATTAGTGATAATTAACTTAGTTAGTGGTTGGAAGAAAATTTATAAAAATTATGTGACAAAACTATTATTTTTTTCATATAAAAATTGCATGTATATTCGTTTTTATTATATATGTAACAAAATTAATTATATAAAAGAAATTTAAAAGAGTTTGAGTAAATTGCCAAAATCGTCCATGTGGTTTTATATTTGTCAGTTTCATCCAAACATCCTCAACTTAACAGAAAAAATAAACTAAGTTAGTGGTTTGGATGAAAATGGCAAAAAGTTACAAACGTTGGGGGCAATTTGGTACAAAAGTGTCATTTTGGACGAAAATGGCAAACCTGCCCAAACCTCAGGGACGATTTTGGCAATTAACTCTTTTATATATTTTTATGCTAACTATCAGTTTTTTGGCAATTAACTCTTTTATATATTTTTCTGCTAACTATAAGTTTTTCATAAGAATTCTTTAAAAAAAAAACAAATAGTTTTTAAAATAGTCGAGAACTTATTCAACCCCTACCATAAGATTCTTACGATTTGTATCAAAGCAAGCTGGATAAAATATTTTTATAGAAAAATGTTAATGCAGAAATTTTGAGTTAGTTCCCCAAATGACCACTCTACCATGTTTATAGAATATAACTTTTCGCAACTAAAAAATATATACGAATGCATGTTTTTAAGCGTATAGATTATGGTATGGATGCATAATGGATGAATATGGTTTTTATGAAAGTGACTTGAAACAAAAATCATTAAATAACAAAGCTTTTTAAAACATCAAAAAACCTTTAAGAGAAATTAAGCAAATATGAGTATTTGCCCCTGCACTTGTTCCGGGTGATTTGGTGAATATTGAAGAAGTTGGACCAAAGAAAAATGAAGAATAAGAGGATGCATACTTTTAAGGACATCAAAGAGAATGAGGTATCGATCTTCCAACTCTTTTCATATTAGTATAAGTAACTCACATGCATGATACCTAAGATGAGTTAAGTAACTCACACACGTATGATGACTTAAGTGATCATAACTTTAAATTAATAATGAAAATATATTATTTATAAAGGTGAAAACTATAATTTTTAGGACAAATAAACGACCTCGAAAATCTCAATGAAATCTTGTTTGAGGAAGTAATTAACCAAGTTTCTCAAACTGTAACAACTTTTCTTGCATCGTGTTTACCCAACTTTCTTCCATTAACGCTTCTTTGTAATTTTTCGGTTCAATTTGAGAGATAAAACCTCTGAATGAGAATCGAATTTGCAGATTAGCAACCTTCGAGTAAAAAAAGCTTAAACCTTGATTGATCTGGTTTCGCATATGTACGCCGCTTTGTAGATTCCTAAGAATATTCTCCGACGGATGATAAGATACAGACCGAGGTATAACTTCTGTCCAAACAATAACCGCCGGTTCTAAATCATACAAGTTTGAAAAGAATGGTGAAATTTGAAGCTAGATGTTGAGAATCAAAAACTATCTAATGACAAGTCTGTTTGGGATTTTCAAACAACATAAATGAACTAACAATAATGATCAATGATCATATAAGCTATTATTTTCATAAAAGCAAAAGTGATGCAGTTTGACCATGCAACAACCTTTGATCGATGAATGTTCATCTTCACGTGTAAAAATTTTAAGATGTCTAACACAAAACTGGAAATGTTGAAATTATATGGTTCAAAATTTTAAAACAAGGGGCAATTTCATATATACCTTCACAAACTTACAAAATATCATATATACCCATGCAAAATTATAAATATAATATATACCTTTACAAAACAGTTGAAATATCATATATACCCAATTCTTAAAAAACAATTTAATAAATAACAGTTTTACCCTTATTTTCCTAAAACTTTGAAATCTCATATATGATCTTTAACTTCAAATATTATATTTACTAATTTCTAGCATAATTTATTTAGCTTAAATATTATATAGAGTGTATACTATTTTTTATAGGTAAAAAATAAATTTAAGGTAAAAATGTATTATATAAAAATAATGAAGTTAAAAGATGTGCATATATGAAAACCTGAAGTTAAAAGAATAAGGTTAAAATGGTCATTTATTCAATTATTTTTAATGAATTTGGTATATATGTATGATATTTTAACTACTTTCTAAGAGCATATACGATATTTTTGGTTTTTGTTAGGTATATATGAAAATTTTAAAGTTTCCTTAAAACAAAACCAATATCAAACGCACACTCCTAGAAAATGGCATGGCTAAATCCAAAGTTAACAAACACTAGAGGCTTTTACAAAAACAATGCAAATTATAAAAGCTTCAAAGTTGTCTCAAAATGTTTTATAGTGTCTTATCTTGGACCCATGAGACATTTGGTTAACAACAGTTTCTTAGGTTGAATTGAGGTACAAGCTTATCATAAAAAACGTCAGGTGGAAAAGAGAAACTAAGGAACTCCATAGCTTCTACAACATAAAATACACTTGTAGAGAAAATATAATTCAAAGAGCTAAGTTTTCTTTACAATCAATAATGCATGTGTAAAGACTTGATTCATTGCTTCATGCTGTTGCTCCTCATCAAAATATTTGAAGAAATTCTTCCACGCCCTCATTTATTGTGTTGTGTGGTTCGTTTGGAAAGCTAAGAACGAAATGGTGTTCTTGTTCGTGTGGATCAGACTTATCTTGCAGTTTTATAGTGTCTTATCTTGGACCCATGAGACATTTGGTTAACAACAGTTTCTTAGTTTGAATTGCAGGTACAAGCTTATCATAAAAAACGTCAGGTGGAAAAGAGAAACTAAGGAACTCCATATCTTCTACAACACAAAATACACTTGTAGAGAAAATCTAATTCAAAGAGCTAAGTTTTCTTTACAATCAATAATGCATGTGTAAAGACTTGATTGATTGCTTCATGCTGTTGCTCCTCATCAAAATATTTGAAGAAATTCTTCCACGCCCTCATTTATTGTGTTGTGTGGTTCGTTTGGAAAAGCTAAGAACGAAAAGGTGTTCTTGTTCGTGTGGATCAGACTTATCTTGTAGTTTTATAGTGTCTTATCTTGGACCCATGGGACATTTGGTTAACAACAGTTTCTTAGTTTGAATTGTAGGTACAAGCTTATCATAAAAAATGTCACTTGGAAAAGAGAAACTAAGGAACTCCATAGCTTCTACAACACAAAATACACTTGTAGAGAATCTATTTCAAAGGTATCTCCACATTAAACTCAAGCTAAGTTTTCTTTACAATCAATAATGCATGTGTAAAGACTTGATTGATTGCTTTCTCATGTGTTAGTAAAAAAATTCTCTTGGAAATTGTACAGGCTGATTTGGAAAACATGCTTGAAAGCTTCATAACCGAATCCCATTAGCACTAAAGCTTTCTTTCCAGAGGTGTTCAGGTGCATTAGACTTGTCAACTTTGCTCCGTCGCAGAAGAATCATTGGACCATGTGTTATAATGGTTCAATGTTTAGTATGTTAATTGATACAAAACTGATAATTACTAGGCCTAATATAGACAATATTACATAGGGAAAGAGCTATAGTTAAGGGTCATCATCATTGCACTTATATACATTCTAAATATACATATGGCTAAGATTAGGTAGTGATGATGAAATATTCTTTATGATTTGGTAATATTCCTTATGCGCCCCTGCAAGATGGAGGATCCGTCGGATACTCCGATCTTGGATCGATTTCGAAGAAAAGGTGCTCGTGCCAACGGTTTGGTAAGCATGTCCGCAAGTTGATCTTGTGAGCTGATATGAAGGATCCTTAGTTTGCCACCGGAGACTTGTTCCCGAACAAAGTGATAGTCAAGAGCAATGTGCTTCATTCGGGAATGATGCACGAGATTGACACAGAGATAGGTAGCTCCTGTGTTGTCGCAAAACAATGTCGGTGTTTGGTTTGTAGTGAGACCCAGTTCATGTAGTAAGTTCTTTGTCCATATGAGTTCAGCAGAGGCATTAGCTAAGGCCTTGTTGAAGTATCGTGTGATGACCCGAATGAGTCGTTCAGAGGAGTTTTGATCTGTTTCAGATGCGGAAAATAAGAAACAGACTTCTACACAGCTTGCTAATCACTTTAAAATGCTTTCTGATTGATATAACAGCAAATACAATCACAGGATAAACCGGCAGCACCTCGGTATCCAAATCAAGAACTGTTCCAACTGAATCCGCTTGAAGACTATATATAGTTGCTGAGATCTCGCTTGAAGAAGACAAATGCCAGTTCAAGCGAAATCAAGTATGTTGATTTCGCTTGAAACTGTCTAAGTCCAATTCAAGCGGAATAAACCACTTCAAGCGAAATTACATAAACTGCACTCTAAAATCTCCTATTTTCTCGTACAACGTGCCCTGATCTAACATTTCTAACACTAGACTCGATACAAGACGAAGTCGACAGACGCATGCACCAACAGACTCCCCCTCGAATGTTGACGAGTCTTAAAGTGTCGAGTCTTGAACATCTTCAATCTTTATCAGTCTTTGGGCTTTCATAATCTCTAGCTGGCTATATCTTCCAGGAACTTGACCTGGCTCTTGAGCTCTCTCTTTCTCTAGCAGACTCCCCCTCAACTTGTGCTGGAATCGTAGACTTCTAATTCTCTTGATCAGATCTCTTGATTCCTTAAGTTCATCAGCATCAGCAGTTCTGCCATCGAGACCTAGCTTAATTCCTGCTCAGGATTGAAACCTGACTCTCTATCATTCAGAGTTCTTTGGAATCGAAACCTGGCTAAACCTGCACAATCTTAACCCAGAAATAAATTTTCTGATGATCAATTGTAGAGTAAATTCTTGAATGATTTAACATTTATAGACTCTGATGAACCATTTTCAAGAATATCATTTACATTTCAAAATTTTCATTTCAATACAGACTCACTCTCACTACATATTCATCTCTTTCCCAAACCAATTGTCATCATGTTTAGCACTTGAAATTTTGAATATCAGCTCTCCAACATCAGTTGTCAAAAATCTTTTTGAATTTTTCAAAGTTTATGCTAAAACACACAGAAAATCTTTTTGGACTTTTGAATAAAATGAAATGCAGTAAAAAAATATTTACAAACAATATTTTTGTGAGTTTGTGTAAGAGGATCATATCAGTTTATGAGACAAATCACCAACACCGTTAAGCTTTAAACATTTTAAGCTCTAAACGATTCACGTAGATTGACGATATTGTTGTCCACTTAAACTCAATCTAAAAACTTTCGAAATGCTTACCGATATGTTAAGGTACATTAATTATGCACTAAGTTCTTATGGATCCCTCGATCTTAGCATATCCCCTCATCATGCAATACACTGACTCAAGTAATGCCTTTAAACTTTTATCAACTGTGATTTGTGCGAAAACAACTCAGAATGTTTAAACATTAACAATCAGGTCGATACTTCCGTATACGTAGAGAAAGTCCAATGTTTAAACAAAATAAGAAAATAAAAATAAGTTGAAGTTGTTTAGGTTTTAACCACCAGGTCGATACTTTCGTATACGCAGAGGTGATCCAAAGCTTAAACAAAACACCAAAGAAAATAAAGCAGAACGTTTAGGCAATAACATCCAGGTCGATACTCACGTATACGCAGAGGATGTCCAATGCTTAAACAAAATAAAGAAATAAAACAAGTTTAAATCTTTGCAAAATAAAATGCACAATCACAGTGACTTTTTAGCAAAGTTGTGAAATTTCACAGACTTAACCAGTTTTATGTCTTTCGACAATCAGCGATTACTGAGTAGGCACACAATCAAGAAGGACAAAACTAAGTACTACGCTTTCGATCGTGTTTCCTACTAGAACTAGGCTTTTTGCTTTAGGTTTGTATCGTTTTCGCAAATCGACTAGTCTAGCTGAGCCTATCGTCACATCGTTAGTGAGACCGTTTATCACATTTTATCTTTCCATTTCTTTAGCATGTTGTGACAGCCCACTGATGTACTATCATTTCCTCTTTTATACAACAAAAACTCATTTTTGCTTTTTCAATGTTTTTGACTTTTTCAAATTTTCAAATGTTTTTGGATTTTCTGAAATTTTTACTCCCCCTAAAATGCAAACACATTTCAGGAAATTTGAAATCAAACTATACAATAAAGTGACAACCGATATCGAATCGCCTCAATTCGCCATCCTCTTGGCATAAACAATCAGAACTCCCCCTTACAACAAACTATTTTCTCATTAAAATTTCAAAACACTTAAGTTTGTTTTAATCAAAATGATTTTTCCAGAAAATAAGTTTGATTTTACCACATGTAGGTTAGGGGTTTGGTTCATCACTTTGTCATTCAAAAATACCAATTGTAGGAAAAATGCAAGTACAACTTAATGTCCTTGATTTTACCACTTGTCAGTGTAAACCTTTGTATCAGTTATAAAAACACATTCACATGTACCAAGTGTAGGAATAATACATCTACACAAGTTCATTTTACCAACAAAGATGCCGATTCCTGCTTCACACTTACTAACTTGGAAGCTCCGGCAAGTCACACTTAACCTGTAAAAATTTAACCATTATAAGATTCATTCACAATATCAATTATCAAGAATGATGCCGATTCCTGATCCACGATTACAAACTTGGGATCTCCGGCAAGTCCAGATTTTCAAGGAAAGAGAATTTCCACCCAAGTCTTACCAACCTTGGGTGTTTTCAACTCTTGTTCAGTAGGGTTATATGTTGCTTTCTTAGTCGCATAAAAATCTTTAACCCCTTTTACTTTCCTATCAATCATTTTTCCAAAAATTTTCTTCACATTTCCATTAAAAACTTTCTCAACATCAAATTCATCCTTTTCAGAATAAAATTGATTCGAGATTTCAACTTTGCCAACCTTTGATTTAAAATTCTCATCCTTCAGTGGTGGAATTTTAACATCATCCACTGAAGACACTGATTTTTCTTCTTTTTCTTCAACCTGTGGCTCCTTTGATTTTGTGGAATCAGATTCATAGCCGACTTTCTCATCAACCTTCTTAACAACCCACATTTGGTTGTCTTTTGCTTTCTTTTTATAAAAATTTTTCTTTGAACATTCACCAACTTCATAACTTGAATTTTCAAAAAGTTTAAATTTCTCAGTTGGTGGTTCAACATCGACAATTTTTTCTTTAAGTTTGTCAGATACTCCCTGTTTTGTCTTCGTATTCGTTGGACAATTTGATGCAATGTGACTAGCTTCATTGCATTTAAAACAGGTTTGGGTATCCTTTATGTGAAACACTCCAGTTCCAGTTCTTTTCTTCTCAGCAAGAAACTCTTGGTTTGATTGTCTCCAGAACGGTTTCTTCTGTTCTTCTTTAGCACTTCCTCCTGAAACAAATTTTATGTTTGTTTTAGAATTTTTCTCATTTTTATAATTTTCTGGTGGAATAAAACCTAAACCTTTCTTTTTGAAATTACCATTATGGTTTGGTTTCTTTTGAAAACCAGAACCAGAATTGTAACCTTTTTTCTTGTTTAACCGTTGTTGAACTCTTGAAGTGTATTTTTTAGGTTTATCATTAAGATTTACATCTTTTATTTCAGAAATGTTAATTTCTGTCATTTTGAAAACCTTTTTGATCATTTCAAATCGAACACTTCTTATTGGAAATTCTTTGTCAGAATATAATTTGTCAAAATCATTTAAAGTATATGCAACTTCAAATGTTTCATCATCCAAATTTGATTTTGATAACAAAAACTCTTTACTGTAAACCCGTTTAATCGACGATTTTGGAATGTTGACTGACGAACTTGAACCTCCAGACTCAGACTTTGACTCAGACTCCTCATCAGTATCCAACACTTGATCGACCACCTTTTTAATTAACTCAGACTCATGATCAGTGTCAGACGATGTGAAAGTAACGTCAATGTTTTCTGGTAAATCATCAGTTGTATCGGTTTTTAGCTTTATATTGACTGCTTTTTTGACTTGCACCTCATTTGGTTTTCTGGGAGAATAACCTTCCCAGATTGGAGGCGGGCACTTGTTATAGCTAACACTCGGTTTCTTACCAGTATCCTTCTTCTTTTGCTTCTCGTCTTGAAAAGCTTCGAAACCTGCAACAGTTGGATAAATTCGATCAATAAGATAATCAGAACTAGAATAACTTTGTAGTAAGCGTCTGATTCTCTCATTCTCAATTTTCTCCTTTTCCAACTCTTGTTTCAAGTTAGCACATTCTTCAATATAATGATTTATAGCTTTTTGCTTCGACATCATCGTTGCATTCATCATCGTTAAAGCATTCTCTCGTTCAGAATTTGTCTTTTGAAGACCATTTACTGTTCTGTTCAAAACGTCATACGACTCTTTCACATAACTGAGATTGAACAGTAATTGTTCCTTCATCTTCTCAAATTCAATCAACTCCTCGTCTTTTACTGCACATTCCTTGCAAGATTCAAGACACTTTGGACAAGGCTTGATAACCTCCACTATTTTTTCTATTTCGATTATCTTCTCAACTTCAACTACCTTTTCTGCTTTAGTCGCCTTCTCCGTTTCAACTATCTCCTCAGCAGCAACTTTAACTTTATCATTTTGAACAATCTCATCTTTTTCAGCAACACTTTCATACTTCATTTCTTTTTGTTCTTTTGCAACTTGTTTCTCTTTTAGCTTCTCCAATCTATCTGCAAAATAAAAATGAAAACTTTCAGGAGAGAGATGAGATTTTGCAACATTAATATGTCTTTCTTCCTCATCATCACTGCTGTCATCAGTTGGTGATTGATCAAACTCAATTGACTTGTCAGAACTATCGTCTGAAAAACCAGAATCAGATGGTGTTTGATAAAAAACAACTGCTTTTTCTGAGCTATCATCTGAACTTTGTGAACTTTCGTCTGATGAAACAGATTTTTCATCTTCATTCTTCACACTATCACCAATAGATTTCATCTACTCGGTGAACATGTCTGGTTCTTTCACAATTTTAGCAATGAAAGCTTTAGACTCTCCTTTTTCATCAACAAACATATCCCAGCTAAAACCTTCAGGTAGCCTTTCATCATCTTGATTGATTAGGCATGCTTTGCTGTCAGATGAAATGTATTTGTTCCAGCTGAAATTTTCTTGATTCACTAAACATGCTCTCTTTGAATCCTCTATCACTTTTCTACCATGAGCCACTTGTGGTTCTTGTTGTTGTTGTTGACCGACTTGTTGATATATGGCTTTCCGGTAGTAGTCATCTTTTCCAAACGGATTCTTAGCTTCACTTGCTTCTCTGTTCTTGCATTCCCTCTTGAAATGACCTTTCTCCCTGCATCGAAAACAAGTAACCTTAGATTTATCAAAACCTAAAGTAGAAACATGTGCATCAAGAAAATCATTTCTTCCAGTAATCAATTTAAATTTTTCAGCTCTTCTTAGGACACTAGCTAGACACCATTTGATGTCCATGAGCTCCATTTCTTCAGCGTCTAACTGATCGTAATCCTCTTTTGTTAGCATAGGATTCCCGATCCTCCCTGCAACCAAGCCTTCATAGGATAGTAGCACTGAACCAAGTAATGCCATGTGATCTTTTGCAACTTCTTCAGAGAAACTTTGACCATCAGGAAGATTCAAAGCAATGTTGCATTGTATCACACAACCATTTCCACTTTTAGAACTTTGATGCTGAAAGCTTGATGTTGTATCTTTTGGATTAACACTAGGATATGAAGAGAATCCACTGCTTTTGTTTGAACTTTGATCAACTTTTTCTGATGAATCTCCAGCACTAAAAGCAGTTTGAATCTTTGGACTTTTATCAGCTTCTGGAATACTGCCTTTGTAGTACATTTTCACATCTTGTTGACCACTTGGATTATTCATCCTCGCAATCTTTTGCTGTTCCAGATCTTGACCCTCAATCTTCTCAATAAACTGAGAAATTGTCAAATCATCATAAACCCCAGTGTTCTTTAGAATCATTAAGTAAGTACCCCACTCTTTTTGCGGTAACGCATCAGCTAACTTGTCGACCCATTCTTCACGATCTTTGGTTATGCTCAGCATCGACATGGATCGTACTAAGTGGCAATATCTTTCAATAAGCTTCTTTGTATCTTCCCCGGGCAAACTAGTGAATAGATCAAATTCCTTTTTAAGCAGTGCCTTTTTGCTTTTAATCATATTTTCACTACCCTCAAACTTGATTCGAAGAGCATCCCAAATTGATTTTGATGTCTTGTCATGTTGAAGCAACACAAAGATGTCTTCTTTGATAGCTTGCTGAAGTAGACTGATCATCATTTTCTCAGCTTTGTACATATCTCGTTCTTGGTCACTGAATTCAGAAATTGTTTTCACAACTTGTAACTCTGTACGTGGTAGAACATACTTCTTTAGAATACATTCCCATGATCTTAGATGGTTAGCTTGAACCCAGTTTTCAAATCTGTCTTTCCATCCGTAATACTCTTCAATGCTCATTAGCTTCGGAGGTTTTTGTAATGTTCCGGTTTCGTTTTCCAAATTCATGTTCTGAGCAATGGATGCCGGAGTAGTCGGAGATGTTACGAACGCGTTATAAAATTCTTCACTCATGATTTGATAGCACGTTTTTCAAAAATAGCACACTTCAAGCGGAATAGGTTTTCAAGTGAGATCCCTTCAAGCGAGATAAGTTGTTCAAGCGAAATTATAAACAACTTTCAAACGGAATCAAGCTCAAGCGAAATGACTGATTTCGCTTGAAAATCTCAAGCGAAATAATGTCTTTGAAGCGGAAACTGCCAAGCGAAATATCAAACTCAAGCGGAATATCAGGTTTCGCTTGAAAATCTTCAAGCGGAATAAGCAATCTTCTAGCGGAATCACTGATGTACGTTCAAGCGGAATTACTTCGAAGGTCCATTTTAGTCACTTATAATTCGAATTTTGTCCTGATTCTTTTAAGGCTTTTTTAAAATGCACTTTTACACAATCTGTGAGAAATTGAGCCGATTTTGACCGTTAAATCTTGTTCTGTTGAAGAAAGAAAGTGTAGAAGTCAGAAAACACAGTGAAATCAGGCTATAATCTGCAGAACTCCTCCTCCTGTGCTCTGATACCAATTGAAGGATCGTGTGATGACCCGAATGAGTCGTTCAGAGGAGTTTTGATCTGTTTCAGATGCGGAAAATAAGAAACAGACTTCTAAACAGCTTGCTAATCACTTTAAAATGCTTTCTGATTGATATAACAGCAAATACAATCACAGGATAAACCGGCAGCACCTCGGTATCCAAATCAAGAACTGTTCCAACTGAATCCGCTTGAAGACTATATATAGTTGCTGAGATCTCGCTTGAAGAAGACAAATGCCAGTTCAAGCGAAATCAAGTATGTTGATTTCGCTTGAAACTGTCTAAGTCCAATTCAAGCGGAATAAACCACTTCAAGAGAAATTACATAAACTGCACTCTAAAATCTCCTATTTTCTCGTACAACGTGCCCTGATCTAACATTTCTAACACTAGACTCGATACAAGACGAAGTCGACAGACGCATGCACCAACACTTGTATTCCATTTCCGTAGAGGAGCAGGAAACTGATTTTTGGCGAGTGGACTTCCATGAGATTATTTTGTACCAAGGTAAAGAACATATGTGGTGGTTGACCTACCAACATCATTTACACCCCCCCCCCAATCAGAGTCTGAAAAGGTCGAGAGATTAAGAGTGGAATTGCGATTAAGGAAGAGACCATGATGGATGACTGTGCATGAATTGAGACAACTTGTAATGTCTGGTCGAGTGAATGCTAGGTATTGAAGAGACCCAACAAGTTTTAAGAAGGGAGTGGCATCAACCGAAAGAGATGAGTCATGGAGCGATTAGGGTTCGGAGGCACTAAGAGGTGCGATGGCATCTTTTGCGCCATCCATGTGAAACTGTTGGAGAATGTCGTGAATATAACGATGTTGTGACAAAAAGAGGCCCATAGGTGTAGGAATAACTTCAACACCTAGAAACTGATGAAGCATGCCAAGATATTTGAGAGATATTTTTTTGCTCAAAGCTTGAATAAAGTGATCGAGGAAATGGGAATCATTTCCCTTAAGTACTACGTCATCCACATAGACCATGAAATAACAAGTGATGTTTTGATGTTGGTAGATAAAAAGAGAAGCATCGACTAGAGATTTACGAAATCCAAATCGAAGAAGGAACTGGGTGAGCTCATTGTACCAAGCGCGTGGAGCTTGTTTTAAGCCGTACAAAGACTTTTTGAGCTTGTAGACATGATGTGGGTATTGAGAATCTATGTAACCCGGTGGTTGGGTCAAAAAGACGTCCTCGTGAAGAGTGCCATGAAGAAAGGCGTTGTTCACATCAAGTTATTGCAATGACCAATTTTTGGTTAGTGCAATGGAGAGAATGGTGCGAATGGTGATGGGTTTGGTGACGAGACTAAACGTATCAAAATAGTCCTTCCCGTGTTGTTGGAGGAAGCCCTTCGCCACGAGACGAGCTTTATATTTTGCAATGGAACCATCAGAATTACGTTTAACTCGAAAAACCCATTTACAACCAATGGGCCTATGGGAGGTCGCTGGTACAAGCTTCCATGTTTGATTATGAAGGAGTGCGTTAAATTCCGCATCCATTGCATTGCGCCATTGCGGGTCTTTAGAGGCTTGAATGTGAGTGGTGGGTTCAAGGGTGGGTGGTAGCGGGTGGAGAGTGGTGGTGTTTACAGTATGAGAATTGTAGTATTTAGGATTGGGTTTACCGTTTCTTTGAGGACGAGTAGGGAGTGGAGGTTGTTGTGGAATAAGGGACTGGGAGAAAATGTTGGTTTCGGATGTGGCAGTTTGAGAAAGAGAATGTGTGGTATTGGGTTGAGGGGTATTTATGGATGATATGGTGTCAGGGGAAGGATCCAATGATGAGGAAAGGATGGGAGCAGATGGGTCTAAAGATTCTGTATTGGAGGGAGATGTATTATTGTGAGTAGGTAGTAGAGGGGAGGTGGAGTTTGGTTGCATGGGATGTGGGGCGTGTGCATGAGTAGGAGTAGGAGTAGGGTATGGTATAGGGGTGGGTATATGATGAGTAGGAGTAGGGGATGGTTTTCTTTTGGCAGTAGGTATAAATATTTCAGGTTTGTGTAGTGAATGGAAAGAAGTGGTCAACAAATTCAACATGGCGAGAGTGGTAGAGACGGTGTGAGGTGGGATCAGAGCATTTATATGTCGATTTTGAGGAGGAGTAGCCAAGAAAGATGCATTTGATAGAACGAGGATGAAGCTTGGATGAGGCATAGGGTCGTAACCACGGGAAACATAGATAACCAAAGGGTTTGAGTTTTGTGTATGTTGGTTGGATTTTGTATAACCGTTGATAAGGTGACTCGAAATTTAAAATTTGTATAGGCAATCTGTTGATGAGATAGACCGCAATTTGAAAGGCGTGAGACCAAAAACTTAGTGGCAAGTTTGCATGATGAAGTAAGGATAATCCGGTTTTGACAATATGGCGGTGTCGTCATTCGGCGATACCATTTTTGTTCCGGAGTGTGAGGAGGAGTCGTAAAGTGGGAAATTCCATGCTTTTGAAGGAAAGGAATCAATCCAACATATTCGCCTCCATTGTCTGAAAAGAGGGATACAAATCGCGTTTTAAAGAATTTTTCAACTAGCGATTTGAATTGTGGGAATTAAACCGAGACATCTGATTTTTGTTTTATGGGGTAAAGCCACGTATATTTAGAGTAAAAATCTACAAAAATTACGTAGTAAGCATATCCATCATTGGAAGTTTGAACCGGACCCTAAACATCCGAGTAAATATAGATGGTTTAGCCAATGTAAATGAGTTTTCTCCAAATGGTTGTTTATGACTTTTTTCAATGAACAAGCATCACAAGGAAAGGAAACATTGGACATTTTATTATAACCAAGTCCTAATTTATTAAGAAAAAGTTTTAGAACTTTGATGGATGGATGCCCAAACTTGTGGTGCCAAGACAGAAGCGATCCAGATGTCTTGATGCTTGAGTTGATGTGTTGAATGGAATGATGAGGAATGGTGGAAGCATACTAGATGTCATTAATGTTCAGTCCCCGCATAAGGCACGCCCCATGCGAAGATCCTTAACAAAAAAATGAAAAGGAAAGAATTCAACGGAAACATTATTAGTTTTGCAAAGTTTAGCGACTGAAACGAGATGGTTTCGTAAATGAGGAACAAGTAGAACATTATTTAATTTCAATGTGCGAGAGCAGGTGGGAATAGAAGTGTGGCCGATGTGAGAGATAAAGAGGGTTTTACCATTTCCGAGTACGATTTCATCTGGCCCGCCATACTCTGAGAGGTGGTGTAAATTGGACCGGTTGTGTGTAGCATGATCAGATGCCCCGGTTTCAAACATTAATGATGACGGAAGTTGAGATGAGCTTGCCATTGACACCTTCATAGTTGGGTTCGCAGAAACATTAATGTTGTAGTTCTGTAAAAAAAGTGCTAGCTTCTGGTAAGATTTAGTGTCATGACCTGGAATGTTACAAAAATGGACAAAAAAATTATTTCAGTTAGTTCGATAATGATTCGTATGCCCACTGTTGTGTTGGTGGGATGGGCCATTATTATAGTTATGAGATGGAGTGTTCCTTGGCCCTAAAGAGTTGGGCCTAATTGTGTTTCGGTTTGCAGGGGAAGGCCTTGAAAAAGGTCTGGATCCTTGTCGCTGAGTGCTGTTAATAGTAGTAATTAGAGGTGTGGGGTTGGCGGTGTCACACCCGCTCATTAGCGGAAGCGTGCGGTGTGAACTTGATTAGTTTTCATTGCATACGATAATAGTAAACAACTACATGATTAAAAACATACGATGTTCATCCATTAACGTAATTTAAGTGTTACACACCATAAGTTGTTTAAGATACAAGACAACATAAGTTTTAAGTTTTACAAAAGACTAGTTCAACATAAGTTAAAAAATACAAGGCTTTGCATCCTATATGTAAGGACCTTCAAAAATGTCCCAAAACAACCCGTAAGTGAAAACCCGGACCCCTGAAACCCTAATCCATAACAAAAATCAAGAAAAACAGATTTTTTGGTTTCACACGGGCCGCGTAAACCTTAAGGAAAGGTTACGCGGGCCGCGACAACTCATAAAACCTCCGGATAAGTGTTTAGGCCACGTGTCGACCACCTGGCAAACCTACTCGTGACACTGTAGCCCTAATCTACGAATAGAGGGCCCTCGCGGGCCGCGTAAGTGTTAAGTATGGGTTTACGCAGGCCGCGTAAAACCCATATTTAAGCTATAAATAGCTTGGGTCATGAGCAGTTCACTGGTGTCGAAAGTTTTGATCAAAAACGAAGTTCTGCTGCATGAATTCGAAAATTACATTCATAGTAGTGAAACGCTGCTACGATACAGGGTACTAACTCGATCGCTGCTACGATTCAATGTCCGATCGATTGAAACTATCCAATGGATGTTTAAGTGCTGCCCACATTAGGGCTATACTTTGTCATTCTTCGTGAATTCGATGGATGTTTAAGTATTGCACTTTGTCATTCGTCGTGAGGGTTTTAATCTCGTGAGTTATCGTAAATGCTGTATTAGTTACTGACCTAGTTCGTATGCATTGTTATTTAATTTTGGTTACAAGGCTAATCAGTAGGCTAAACTCTGCCCGTTTAAATCTGCAATGTGAGTCATTCTCTTTTTATCAATAATGTTTTACAATACTCCAAGCATTTTCAAAAGTTATAATTACAGGGATTAAGTCGTGGTTATCTTGAATCACTGGCTAGCGGGGTATTGTGCACATTACTAATTTCTCACAGTTAGGTTCATTGACCTAACAGTGAGAATCATCACTACTTGGGTGAAAGGACCCAATAGTGGTATGACCATCGTCACCAGGAGGTGACACGGCGCCAGATAAAAATAAGATAGAAGCCATTGTAATTGCTCTTATGCTGTAATTTATAACTATGTGTTGTTTTATCAAATTTGAGTGACTCGCCAGTATTTCCCCACAGATAAAATATTTTTAAAACATGTTTCAGGTGACTACTGTGAACCAAGGAAAAGTGCTACGGAGCACTAACAAGCTTGAAGTAGTGGCTCAGTTAAATAAATAAATATGTTTTGTAAAACAGGGAATTTCCTAGTAAAATTCCTCTATTGTAAATTACGGGGTTTATCCCGCATTATGAAATAAAATAATAGGGCATTTCAAGTTTAAAAGATCCTGTGCTGTCAACTCAATTAATGAATACCACGGGTTTCTGTCCCGCGGCTCCTGGACCGGGTCAAACCGGGACGGGGGCTGTGACAGAAAAAGGTGGTATCAGAGCCACTGATTTAAGCCAATTAAGTATTTAGAAATACTTAATTTTTCTGATTGCTATCTTGTGATTATGTGTTATTTGATTATTTGTTTACAGTATGGGTAAGCAAAGACTTTCGGACATCTATCGTCAATTAGATAGTTCACCAAAAGAAAAAGGGAACTTCATACTCAGCAGATACTGAGGAAGGAATATTTGTTCGTAAGGCACAGTTTGAGAAACCACTTACCATTAAGAAAAGAAGTTGGATTATTAGAAAAAGTCAAGAGAAAATAAAAAAGTCACCATTAAAAGGAGTGATGATTAATAAGGAAACTCAGGAAATAGGCAATAACCCACCATGGGAAAATGAATCAGATGAACAATGGGCAAATCTCTATATGTTAGCCACTACAGCAGTAAATGTTAACTTTTAATTAAGTTAAACTGCCAACACCCCGACCCAGTACTAGCACCCATATCATCTATAAGCCAGAAACTTTAAGGAAACTTTGCCCTTTTAGATAAACAACTTAGTAAGAGAAGATAGAATAAACCTTATATAAAGGCATGTTGAAGATAGATTACACAAACCCTAGTATATTTTGAATTTCAGTTGTAATGTATAATAAACATATATATATGTATAAAAGTCGAAATGTTTGTCATTTTTCTGTTTGAACAATGATACTTGAATGGATATACTAAATATTAGCCTGTGAAAACTTAACATTTTGTGTGGATTTTTGCATATATGCTAACAACATGAATGAGTTGTCTGAAGCTCTTCAGAATCTCAATCTCTATCCTGTGAATGTGGAAGTTTCCAGAGACTTTACCGGTTATTTGGCCGATATTGAGGAACCTATGGAATTCCAAGCTCAACCTCCGGAGAAACCAAAGCCAAAGAAAAGAAGAAGGTTTGTGGGCTGGAGGCGTGTACGCAGTAAGAAACCAGCAACTAAGAAAGTTGCCAAGACGGAGGATCCCATGGATAAAGGAAAAGGAATAGAGATTGGGGAAAGTTCTAGGCAAGCTGAGGAATTGCCATTGCAGGAGGAACTAGATTGCATACTGGCAAGTTGTGATATCCTTAGGTTTGTCAATGAAAACCTCTTCACTTATCCTGCCGAAACCCAACTTCCAGTAAACTTGGAACCGGCCATCCCAGATCCCCTGGTCAACACCCGACCTCTAGGAGAGATGGAAGAATGGTGGACTAATGATTGGCAGTTTCAGAACCTCCTAAATACCCCTTATACCTTTTTCCCTCAGTTCGACCCAGAACCTGCACCAAACCCACCAATGAGCATTGAGAACTTGGCTGAACTCCGCCATTTTGGCGAGGAGCTGGTGGACGCATGGAATAGAATCCGGGAGGTGGGAGAACAGATCTCCTGGAAGTACGACGAGAGGGAACGTCGCTTCTGAGATGCCAGCTGACTGGGATGGTGTGACGGCATGGTTGTGGTTGTATAATAATAATAGTAGTAAAATATAATCCTGTAAAATAACCTAAAAATAAAACTTTTGTAAGATAACAAGTGTGTACGGAAGCATAATATAATATATAAAAACGGAAGTCGAGAAATCGATAATTTTGGCTATACGTGTGTTGTGATTTTGTGCGATTGTTTTGTATGTAGTTGCTAATTATTTTCTGCTAATCACTTATATATATTAATTACCAGATGGAACACGCTAATAATGAACCAGTTAACGAGACTAACCAGTCTAAGCAGAATAATGAGGATCACTTCCTCAATAGGCAAGATATCGAGAATATCGTTGCCCAAGGGATAGCCAATGCTATTCCAGCAATCCTTGCTGCTGCTCGAAATCCAGTTGAACCTCAACAAATTATTCCTAGTAAACGTACTCATGAAGACAACTTCAGTAATAGCGTAAACGGAGGCGGCAACCATACTAACAACGATAATCATATACTGCAAGCCCCAAGTCTCAAAAGAATGAAAGCTGCAACGCCTGGTTGCACTTACAAGGAGTTCCTTGCCTGTAAACCTGTTGAGTTCGCAGGAAATGAAGGGGCGACTGCGGCGCTGCGTTGGTTGGAGAAAACCGAGGCAATAATTAAAATAAGTAAATGTGCCGAGGAAGACAAGGTCATGTACGCGTCGAATCTTTTTAAAGAAGGGGCGCTAGAATGGTGGAATACGGTACTTCAAGCCAAGGGAAGCGATGTGGCCTATACCATGAGTTGGGAAGAATTTAAGCGGCTAGTGGAAAGAAAATTCTGTCCCGAATATGAAAAGGAACAAATGGCGAATAAATTCTTGAACCATCGGATGGTGAATGTAGACTATCGAGGGTATACTTCGACATTTTTCGAGTATGCTAGAGTAGTACCAACCCTGGCTTCGCCAGAACCGGTACTTATTTCCCGCTATATTTGGGGATTGATTGGTGAAATCCGTGATATCGTTAAAGCTGTGAGACCTCGCACAATTGATGATGCTGTGGAATTAGCTAACACCCTAACTGACGGGCTGGTATGCACAAGAGAAGAAAACCGGAAAAAGGAAGTGGCCCAAAAGATTACCCAAGGATTCCGTGTGGGTAATAGTGGTAATTTTAAGAAAAGAGGAACTGGGCAAACTTCCATCGTTCCATTTTGCAATACCTGTAAAAGAAAGCATTTTGGAAGATGTAAAGGGTATTGCAATTTCTGCAAAATCACAGGGCATCAAGAAGAAGATTGCAGGAAGAAGAAATCAACGATCTGCTATAACTGTGGAGAAGCTAGACATTTTAGGCCAGACTGCCCAAAATTGGTCAAACCAGTTGACAATAAAGCCAAACCTGCAGAAGGAACTACCAAGAGAAACGCAAGAGCCTTCCAGTTAACTACCCAGGAAGCAGAGCTAATCCCTGACGTGATAGCTGGTACGTTCCTAGTTCACAACGTTTATGCAAAAGTATTATTTGACTCTGGTGCAAACCAAAGTGTTATAAATACTTCCTTCTGCCAAGCTCTTAACTTACCCTTAACCAAACTTAGGCAGATTTTTACAGTCGAAACGGCAGATGGGAATTCTGTTAACATAGATAAGGTTTGGCGGGAAGGAAAGATAGAACTTTTAGGCCATAAATTTTCTGCAAACCTATTACCTATGAATTTAGCCGGATTCGATGTTGTGTTAGGAATGGATTGGTTAGTAGCCAACCATGCTCGAATTCTTTGTGATAAAAATTCCATAGAAATTCATACACCTACAGGAGAATTAGTGGTGATTACAGGAGATAAGCCACGAAAACCACTGAAATTATTTTCAGTAATGAAGTTGACCAGTTATTCAAGAAAACAAGAAGTAGTGTATATGATTTCAGTAATCATTAACACGAAAGGTAAGGAACTTAAAGAAATTCTTGTAGTAGCAGAATACCTAGATGTATTCCCAGAAGAACTACCAGGATTACCACCCAATAGGGAAGTTGAATTTAGAATTCATCTAATTCCTGGAACTACACCAATAGCCAAGACACCCTATCGGTTAGCACCTACCGAGATGTTAGAACTGAAAAAGCAGTTAGATGAATTATTAAGCAAAGGATTCATACAACCTAGTTCATCCCCGTGGGGAGCTCCAGTGTTGTTTGTGAAAAAGAAAGATGGGTCAATGAGAATGTGTATCGATTATAGGGAATTGAATAAGGGTACAATTAAGAATCGATACCCATTACCTAGGATTGACGACCTTTTTGACCAACTTCAAGGAGCTAGATACTTTTCTAAGATAGATTTACGCCCCGGATATCACCAGTTGAAGGTACAAGAAGAAGACATACCTAAAACTGCTTTCAGAACTAGGTATGGTCATTACGAGTTTACAGTCATGCCCTTCGGACTAACGAATGCACCTGAAGCATTCATGGACATGATGAATAGAATCTGTAAACCGTACTTGGATAAATTTGTAATTGTCTTCATTGACGATATACTCATTTATTCCAAAAGCCAGGATGAACACTGTCAGCACCTGCATACACTCTTAACTTTGTTAAGAAAGGAGAAGCTTTATGCCAAATTCTCGTAGTGTGAATTTTGGCTACAGGAGGTACAATTTTTAGGACACGTGGTGAATCACGAAGGTATTCACGTAGATCCCTCCAAGATAGAAGCAATCACCAAATGGAAGGTTCCGCAATCAGCTATGGAAATTAGAAGCTTTTTAGGGTTAGCTAGATACTATAGGCGTTTTATTAAGGATTTTTCCAAAATAGCTGTACCATTAACTAAGCTAACCTGTAAAGCAATTAAGTTTGAATGGGGACCTAGGCAAGAAGAGGCCTTTAGGATTTTGAAGCAAAAGTTAACAAACGCCCCAATTCTTGCCTTACCAGAAGGGACTGAAG
Source organism: Helianthus tuberosus (assembly GCA_030545235.1). Lineage (NCBI taxonomy): Eukaryota > Viridiplantae > Streptophyta > Magnoliopsida > Asterales > Asteraceae > Helianthus > Helianthus tuberosus. The sequence continues at coordinate 16,216 of JARYGA010014874.1, read as the reverse complement.
ATTTTGAAGTTTACTGTGATGCTTCTAAGCTAGGATTAGGATGTGTGCTAATGCAATGCAAGAAGGTAATTGCGTATGCTTCAAGGAAATTGAAGAAGCACGAGGAAAACTATACGACTCATGACCTAGAGTTGGGAGCCATAATTTTTGCCCTTAAAATTTGGAGACATTATCTGTACGGAAGTAAATTTACTGTCTATACAGATCAAAAGAGTTTAAGATACATATTTGGGCAAAAAGAATTGAACATGAGGCAAAGAAGATGGATGGAGATCCTAAGTGATTACGACTGTGATATTCAATATCACGAAGAAAAAGCAAACGTAGTTGCAGATGCCTTAAGTCGTAAGTATCATGAAAAACAACGACGAGTTCGTGCTTTTAGATTAAATCTACAGTTAGATTTAATGGAACAACTGAAAAATATACAGGAAACAACAATCAGAGATGATGCCGAAGGAATGAAAGGACGGATAAAGGAATTAGAGCAGGGGAGTGATGGAATTTGGAGATTTCACAAGAAAAGGATTTGGGTACCTAAGCAAGGAGAATTAAGAAATAAGATTTTAGAGGAAGCCCATAAATCTAGATATACCATGCATCCGGGTAATAACAAGATGTACCAAGACTTAAGAAATAATTTCTGGTGGATAGGAATGAAAAAGGACATAGCTAGATATGTTTCTAAGTGTCTTACTTGTTCAGAAGTTAAGACAGAACACCAGAAACCCTCAGGTCTACTTCAATAATTAGAAATGCCTGTATCGAAATGGGAGCTCATAACAATGGATTTTGTTACTAAGTTACCCAAAAACCAGAAAAGGTAATGACGCGATTTGGGTAATTGTGGATCGATTAACCAAATCAGCTCATTTTCTACCCATGAAAGAAACCTTTAGCATGGAAAGGTTGGCAAAGCTGTATGTAGATGAAGTAGTATCCTTACATGGAGTTCCACTCTCCATTGTATCGGATAGAGATAGTCGTTTCACTTCCCATTTCTGGACAAGTTTCCAAGAAGCAATGGGAACCCGACTAAATTTAAGCACTGCATATCATCCTCAAACAGACGGACAAAGTGAAAGGACGATCCAAACCCTGGAAGACATGCTTAGGGCATGTGTGATAGATTTTGGTGGAAACTGGGATAACCACCTACCCTTAATTGAATTCTCCTATAATAATAGTTATCATGCAAGCATTGAAGCTGCCCCATTCGAAGCATTATACGGACATAAGTGTAGAACTCCCGTTTGTTGGGCAGAAATAGGAGAAAGTCAGCTATCAGGTCCTGAAATTGTACAAGAGACCACCGACAAGATCACTCAAATCAAAGAAAGATTGAAAACGGCTCGAGATCGCCAGAAGAGTTATGCTGACAATTGACGCAAGCCACTAGAATTTCAAATCGGAGATAAAGTACTCTTGAAAGTTTCTCCTTGGAAAGGAGTAGTTCGGTTCGGTAAGAAGGGAAAACTGAGCCCAAGGTACGTAGGACCATTCTCAGTAATTCAACTTATAGGACCAGTTGCCTATCGCTTACGATTACCAGAAGAATTAGCCGGGGTACATGACGTATTTCATGTATCCAATGTCAAGAAATGTCTATCGGATGAATCGCTGGTAGTACCTCTTCAAGACATAGAGGTAAATGAAAAGTTGAAGTTTGTAGAGAAACCGCTTCAAATAGAAGACCGAAAGGTCAAGTTTCTCAAGCACAAGTGACTAGTGCTGGTCAAAGTCAAGTGGGATTCAAAAAGAGGACCTGAATACACCTGGGAGCTGGAATCAGAGATGAAGCAAAAATATCCTCACTTATTTCAGTAAATCTCGAGGACAAGATTTTAAATAAGGTGGGGAGGATGTAAGGACCTTCAAAAATGTCCCAAAACAACCCGTAAGTGAAAACCTGGACCCCTGAAACCCTAATCCATAACAAAAATCAAGAAAAACAGATTTTTTGGTTTCACACGGGCCGCGTAAACCTTAAGGAAGGGTTACGCGGGCCGCGACAACTCATAAAACCTCCGGATAAGTGTTTAGGCCACGTGTCGACCACCTGGCAAACCTACTCGTGACACTGTAGCCCTAATCTACGAATAGAGGGCCCTCGCGGGCCGCGTAAGTGTTAAGTATGGGTTTACGCGGGCCGCGCAAAACCCATATTTCAGCTATAAATAGCTTGGGTCATGAGCAGTTCACTGGTGTCGAAAGTTTTGATAAAAAACGAAGTTCTGCTGCACAAATTCGAAAATTACATTCACGGTAGTGAAACGCTGCTACGATACAGGGTACTAACTCGATCGCTGCTACGCTTCAATGTTTAAGTGCTGCCCACATTAGGGCTATACTTTGTCATTCGTCGGGAATTCGATGGATGTTTAAGTATTGCACTTTGTCATTCGTCGTGAGGGTTTTAATCTTGTGAGTTATCGTAAATGTTGTATTAGTTACTGACCTAGTTCGTATGCATTGTTATTTAATTTAGGTTACAAGGCTAATCAGTAGGCTAAACTCTGCCCGTTTAAATCTGCAATGTGAGTCATTCTCTTTTTATCAATAATGTTTTACAATACTCCAAGCATTTTCAAAAGTTATAATTACAGGGATTAAGTCGTGGTTATCTTGAATCACTGGCTAGCGGGGTATTGTGCACATTACTAATTTCTCACAGTTAGGGTCATTGACCTAACAATGATAATCATCACTACTTGGGTGAAAGGACCCAATAGTGGTATGACCATTGTCACCAGGAGGTGACACGGCGCGAGATAAAAATAAGATAGAAGCCATTGTAATCGCTCTTATGCTGTAATTTATAACTATGTGTCGTTTTATCAAATTTGAGTGACTCGCCAGTATTTCCCCGCTGATAAAATATTTTTAAAACATGTTTCAGGTGACTACTATGAACCAAGGAAAAGTGCTACGGAGCACTAACAAGCTTGAAGTAGTGGCTCAGTTAAATAAATAAACATGTTTTGTAAAACAGGGAATTTCCTAGTAAAATTCCTCTATTGTAAATTACGGGGTTTATCCCGCATTATGAAATAAAATAGTCGGGCATTTCAAGTTTAAAAGATCCTGCTAAAATCTTTCGCTGTCAACTCAATTAATGAATACCACGGGTTTCTGTCTCGCGGCTCCTGGACCGGGTCAAACCGGGACGGGGGTCGTGACACTATATATCATTGAAGATGAGATATATGGACCAAACCCTCCAAAAGGATGACATCGATAACTTGTTATTCCAAAAGCTTCAAAAGAACCACCAGCACCAAGATCCCATTAGTTTCCTGAAATAAATGTAAGTTTGAAAAACATCAACAAAAGTTGAGCTAGTTCAAGTGTTTAGAGTGAGCTCCAATTAAACCTTTAAACATTTGAGAGATCTTTTATAACAAACTGGTATGTAAAGCTTCTATGAACATATCATTAATGTTTTGCAAGGACATTAATATATGTGACGACATAGGAAGCACTCAACCCGGTAGACGATTTTTAGTGCCGCTTAACTTCGACAGGGATACAAAAGCACTCTAACTGGTCTCACAAGGACCCGAGAGTGGGGCTCGCCCGTACCCGATAGATCTACCCCTTTTGTTCCATGGTCTTTAAAAGGATTAATGGTGCTTAAGAGAGAGCCTTGTCTCACATGATCTGACAGTTCATTCCCTAGCTAAACCATACCATCAAGACATGTATTTCACCCCCGAGAGTTATAAATCCGAAAGCAATTAAGAGAAAATGGGGACATAAACTCACAGCTTTGTGTTCTTGAGAGAGAGGTGAGTCACCTACAAGTGTTCTAACTTCATTAGACACTTCGGTCTCTTCTAGACCTTGTACTCGTTGCTCATCTTGAATGGTTATTATATTCGTTTTATCTTTGGAACACTTTTGTATTTTAATAATATGTTGGCGTTTGATTTCGTGCACATGCTTTCATTATATATACGATGCATTTCAAGTGTGTACAAACGGGCCTGGCCCTCCGTGAGTCTTCGTGCCTCGCACGATCATAAATGAGAGTCTTCGTGATCCTCACAGCTTACTTCGTTCTGAGTGATATATATATATATACATACATATTTAGTTTAGTGAACCTCGTTCACTTGTGAGAATAGGTTCGAGTTGTGAATGTATAATTGTTACACGAATATAATTGTATATCTTTTATAGATATAAGTGTTAATATAAATTTTTAACGTTGTGAATACGTTGTCGTATGTATGCGACATCCTTGTGAGTGTCCACTTCAAAAAGTGTATATGAGTACATCATCCTGTACTTGAGCCTTTTATTCGTGTACGTATATCGTATTTATACGTGTAGGTATAGCGTATTTATACGAGTAGTATACCATATTTATACGTGTGGTATACCGTATAAATTACGTGTGGTATACCGTATTTATACGTGTAGGTATACTGTATTTATAATGTATTTTTACAATATATTTTTATAAAAATATACATGTATTTCTCATTGGGCTTAGCCCACTAACTTCGACAGGGATACAAAAGCACTCTAAGTGGTCTCACAAGGACCCGAGAGTGGGGCTCGCCCGTACCCGATAGATCTACCCCTTTTGTTCCATGGTCTTTAAAAGGATTAATGGTGCTTAAGAGAGAGCCTTCTCTCACATGATCTGACAGTTCATTCCCTAGCTAAACCATACCATCGAGACATGTATTTCACCCCCGAGAGTTATAAATCCGAAAGCAATTAAGAGAAAATGGGGACATAAACTCACAGCTTTGCGTTCTAGAGAGAGAGAGATATTCTAGCAACGTGTTCCAACGTGAGTCACCTACAAGTGTTCTAACTTCATTAGACACTTCGGTCTCTTCTAGACCTTGTACTCGTTGCTCATCTTGAATGGTTATTATATTCGTTTTATCTTTGGAACACTTTTGTATTTTAATAATATGTTGGCGTTTGATTTCGTTCACGTGCTTTCATTGTATATACTTCTTATATATTCGTTGCATTTCAACTGTGTACAAATGGGCCTCGCCCTCCGTGAGTCTTCGTGCCTCGCACGATCATAAGTGAGAGTCTTCGTGATCCACACGGCTTACTTCATTCTGAGTGATATATATATATATAGGGGAAGGTTCATTGGGGAACACTAAAAAAGTGGGGAACAACGGGGAACCGACTCAAACGAACTCCGATTGGACTCATTCCAGCGGCGTTGGAATCGGGTCGTCGAACCCTAACTAGGATCTCTTAACCCTAAACCCTAAATCCTAACCCCTAAACTCTAAACCCTAAAGCTAAAAAAATAAGGCTAAAACCTAAGCTAAACCGTAAAATCTAAACTATAAACCCTAAAAGCTAAACCCTAAAGGCTAAACCTAAAACCAAACCCTAACGCTAAACCCTAAAGCTAAACCCTAAACCCTAAAGCTAAATCCTAAACCCTAAAGCTAAACCTTATAGCTAAACCCTAAAGCTAAACCCTAAAAGCCAAACCCTAATATATTTAGGGTTTAGGGGTTATGATTTAGGGTTTAGGGTTAAGAGATCCTAGTTAGGGTTCGATGAGCCGGTTCCAACGCCGCTGGAATGAGTCCAATCGGAATTCGTTTGAGTCGGTTCCCCACTGTTCCCCACTTTTTTAGTGTTCCCCAATGAACCTCACTCTCTCTCTCTCTCTCTCTCTATATATATATATATATATATATATATAGTTTAGTGAACCTCGTTCACTTGTGAGAATAGGTTCGAGTTGTGAATGTATAATTGTTACACGAATATAATTGTATATCTTTTATAGATATAAGTGTTAAAAATATAAATGTTTAACGTTGTGAATACGTTGTCGTATGTATGCGACATCCTTGTGAGTGTACACTTCAACAAGTGTATATGAGTACATCATCCTGTACTTGAGCCTTTTATTCGTGTACGTATATCGTATTTATACGTGTAGGTATAGCGCATTTATACGAGTAGTATAGCGTATTTATACGTGTGGTATACCGTATAAATTACGTGTGGTATACCGTATTTATACGTGTAGGTATACTGTATTTATAATGTATTTTTACAATATATTTTTATAAAAATATACATGTATTTCTCATTGGGCTTAGCTCTCCAATTGTGTTATTGGTCTTAGTTCACAAATTTTGTCATTGGGCCTTGCCCATGTCCTTAAGTTATTGGGCCTAACCCACGTTATTATTGTATTTGGGCCTGGCCCATATTATTTATTATAAGTGGGCTTACTTAGTGTTTATGGAATGGGCCTTTGCCCATGTATTTAAGGTATTGGGTCTAGGCCAATATTTATGTTATTTTAGCCCAACATTAATTGTTTTAGCCCAATATTTTTGTTCATGCATTTTTAGTAATCTTTTACTAGTTATGCTAGTAACTTTTATAATCACACTTAGTGTTATTTTTATTGTTAAACTTTCCGGTTTCCATTGTCGTTATTCTATGTTGAGTGTCTAAAATATTTTATTTTTAGACTTGTCATAATGTTCTGTTTATATACCCTTTTGTGTCGAAATTGTTCATTTCGCCGACGAAGCATAATGGGTCGTCTGATGTCCGTAATTCGAGATTCTTCGTCTGATGTTCACGCCTTGAATTATGTTATTACACAAGTGTGTTTCGAGTGCTCGCGAAGGTTTGCGACTATTGTCATGCTTGCGAATGTTTGTGAGGTTTCGGTTATTTGTAAGTGTATATTGTTCATGTGTATTATATTTAACATTTTTGTATGTATTCCTAAGGCTAATACATACACATAATATACACACTATATACATCAAATAAGGTATTTGAAGTATATACATATAATTTTCTTCAAAAATTATAGTGATTGTTATTCTTATAAATTTTATCATAAAAATAACTTGTAGTGTTTTAAATAAACTCTTGGATGGTTAAGACTTAACCCTTGTCATTAGGGTTTGTCTAATCACGAAAAAGGTTGTTATTCACAGTTAAGATCACTAATCGCAATTAACCATGCTAATCACCCCGTTAATCTCTTTTTAATCACGATTAGATTTTTAGAAAATTTCGCCATAGTTCCCCCTAAACTATGCCGTTTTCCCACGTTTTCAAAACGCTTTTAAAACCATTTTCAATTTACCAACAACATCATCATACTAATCTTAACAATTTACCACGTCAAGTAAACAAATACCACCATTTAATTCCTTAATTCATGAGCTCTTATATATATATATATATATATATATATTAAATTTCTTAAAAATTTCAAATAACTATTTATTAAATCGCTTGTTTTATTTAAAAATCACACTTGTTAGTTCTTAATCGTTATGTTTAGCTCATTACATCCTTAATCTCTCAAAGTATGAATATATATATATATATATAGGGTAAGGTTCATGCGAGAACCACCCTTATTGCGAGAACCGCGAGAACCAATGTGAACACAACCTAAAATAGCTAAAAAAACCCTAAAAAAACCTAACCCCCACCCCCCCCCCCCAAAAAAAAAAACCTAACCCCCCCCAAGCTAAATGCTAAAAACTAAAACCTAAAAAAAACCTAACCCCCCCCCCCCCCCAAAAAAAACCTAACTCCCCCCCCCCCCAAGCTAAAATGCTAAAAACTAAACCCCCAAAAAACCTAAAAAAATCTAAAAAAAATCTAAAATTTTTTTTTTAATATTTTTTATGTTAAAATCGCTACTTTTAGTAGCAAAAAAAAAAATATAAAAAAAAAAAAAATTTGTGTGATTTTTAGCTATTTTTAGGCATTTTTGGTTGTGTTCACATTGGTTCTCGCGGTTCTCGCAATAAGAGGTTGTTCCTAACGGATCTTTGTCCTATATATATATATATATACACATACATACATACATACATATAGGGGAAGGTTCATTTGAGAAGAAATTTAATGTGAGATGAAAAAGAAGAAAAGGCATATTTGTAAAATACTATTTCAATTATAACTCATATCATTAATTTTTCTCTCTTTAATTAATTAGTCAACTACTCATTAATTATCATACATATAATCTACAAAACCTACACATATCAAAATTTTCCTACATATACCCTACACATTATAGAATTTTATCCCACACAGTCGAAATTTATCCTGCACACCTCAAAATATATCCTACACAACTCGTAATTTGTCGTACACAACTAGTAATATATTCTACACTTTAAATTAAGTTTTTTTTTTTAATTTGGAAAAAGTATATATTTTGAAAAGGAGTTACAAATTTAATTTAGTTAGTTATTAAAGGGGGAGAATACAAATTAATGATTTATGTAAGTTTACCAATATACCCTTATATTAAAATTAAATGCAAATATTAAATGAAGTAAAATGAAGCATTCTTATTGGTTTAAACTTTTTCTTTTTTCTTCTTACAAAAAAATTCTTCTCATTTGAACCCTCCACCATACATATATATATATATATATATATATATATATATCAAGCCCATGAGTTTAAGGGTGATGATCTTTCTTGATTTAAACCTCTAAGTGTTTAAATCACATTTTTAAGACTAATCCATCAAGATCATCACTAGTCTAGTTTACTACACTAAACATACAACATGATCAACTTAAATCCGAAGCTAAACAACCTATTTTAACCAAGATTAACAAGATCACACAACTCATTCAACCCTAAAACACATAACAATCACATAATACTTCATGATTAGTAAGTTGTTTAGGTTTGGTTTAGGGTTTTAAGTGAAATTTTTCTTGATTTTCAAGATGATCAACTAGTACTTTCATGATTTACACATGATAACAAGCTTAAAAATGGTAAGAAAGGGGCTTACAACTTTGCACAAGCTTAGAATGAAGATTAAGAAGGGATTAAGCTCCAAACAAGTCTCTAATGAAGCTCCATGTATTAGTGATGCTTAGATGGTTATAAAAAGGTGTGATTATGGTGAAAATATGGTGATTTAGGAATGCAATGAAGGTGTTCTTGGTGCTATGTCTTGGCCGAAATTTAGAGGAAACAAGAAGGGGTTTTTGGTTTCAATTTTTTTGGTGTGATGATAAGTATGGGGAGACATGGAAGTGATATGTTTATATTATTACAATCTTGCAAAATCTTTCCAAGTCTCAAAAAGTCTTCCTCACCATACTTATTTACTTATTTTTCTTGAAGTTGTAGGTGATTGGAGTGGGGTCCACATCAGGGGGGGGGGGAGTGTAAATTTTTATAAAATATTTTTTATAATTTACAACGCGTGGTAAATAATTAATGGTAGATATTTTGATCATTAAGAAAATCTTGCATGATTAAGACATTAATCATGTTTAGGGTGTTAAACTAGTCTTAACTAGTTCATTAGATTGGTTGGTATAAATTTTAGATGGTAAAAATACCAGTAGTTCGCTCGCTGGTTCGATATCGGGTGATATACGAAAGTTATAGTGTAATACCGGGAGCTAGGTTTATAATTACAATCGATGCTTGGGTGTTTATTCAAAGTGTTTACGACACCAAAGTGTTTACGACACCAAAATGTCGCTCACTAGTTCACAAGGATGGTAGTTTAGGTGTTAGAGTGGTAAAAATACCGATAACTAGTTCGTCGGCGCAAAAACGGTGAAGTTGTGGTCGTTGCGACGTAGTACCGGAAAGTTGTGTTTCGAATATCCAGTTGATATTTGAAATAGTTTATTTAAGGTGTATTATATTAGTTACAAGTCCTACGGACACTAAAATGCTGGACTCTAATGTCGCGGACATTTTATTTTGGTTATAGTTTAGCGCGGAATGGACAAAACGTAATTATGTGTGTTTACCGGAAAGTTAAGGTGTTTTAGTGTTTAGTGTCCCTAATTAGGGATTTTTATTTGTATTTCATCTATAAAGTGCGTTCATGACCTTCGTCGCTCGTTCAGACAGTTTTCAGAACTTGCTGGCATGAATAGTGTGTTCAGGTGAATAGTGTTTTCAGCATTTTGCCAACATATTAGGACATAGTTTGTAGTTTTCTCGCGACATGATGATTGTATAAATATTGTTTAATATATTTAACCATCTCCTATGGTTGCTAAACTTTACACGACCTAATCATGCAATAATTAAATCATAATGAGTAAAATTAAATGTTTCATCAAGAATTTAAGCTATACGGAATTGCTATTATTTTTGCTGGTTATCACATTCTCCTCCCATTAAAAGAATTTCGTCCCGAAATTCAAGTCGTGTTACCGATTGCAGGGGAGCCTTGAAACAAATGAGCGTACTTGGACTTGATTTGATCTTCATGTTCCCACATATAGTCGGGACCGTGGCGCGAGTTCCAATGAACTTTAACTGGTTTTATATAATTCCTCCGTGTCTTGTGGACCTTCCAGTCCGTAACCTCAACAGGTTCTTCGGTAAACTGGAGTTTGTCGTTAATATTGTAGGATCGTTTTCAGACCCGAACGAGTCAATCAGAAGAGTTTTTGCTCAATACGAGAGGCAGAAACAAACGTATCGAGGTAATTCAGCATGCACTTCACTTTAAACTGTCTTTTGATTGATATAACAACGTTTTACAGCGAGTAGACACTTCTGCAGCAGTTCGGCACTGAAACCGGAAAGTTACAAATGACAAGGCACCTTAGGTATTTATAGGGTTGGTGATTTCGCACGAAACCTGTTCAAGCGAAATCAGTTCACACGAAATCACTATTTCGTGTGAAATACCAATTGTTGATTTCATGCAAAATAGCAATTTTCTATTTCTTGCGAAATACCCTATTCACCTATATTTGACATTTTTCTCGTACAACGTGCCCTGATCTATCTAATACAACACAAGACTCGATACAAGACTAAGTCGACAGACGCATGCACCAACAGACTCCCCCTCGGATATTGACGAAGTCTTCAGTGTCGAGTCTTCAATCTTCAGTCTTTATCAGTCTTCTCTCCTGCTAAAGTATCTGACACTGTAAAGCATCCTCAATCTTCTTTCTCTTCTCTCTACCAGGATCTCAATCTGACTCCATCTTCTCTTGATCAGATCTCTTGATTCCTTAAGTTCTTCACTATCAACAGATTCCCTCTTGATGTTGTTTCAAGATCGTGACCTGGCTCTCATTCAGCTCAGGTATCGGAACCTAGCTAACCTGCACATTCTCTACCTCAAAATAAATTTCACAAATTTTAAAATTTGACAAATTTATATATCACTTGCAGGTATTAATCAATCAATAAATGATTTTACAATGTTAATCTCTGATGAACCACTTATAGAAATACCAATTTTCTTTTTCAAACAATTTTTCATTTCAAACATCTCAAACAATTCTCCAAAACCATTTGTTCATCATGTTTAGCACTTGAAATTTTGAAAATCAGCTCTCCAACATCAGTTGTCGAAAATCTTTTTGAATTTTGTCTTTAATAATGCAATAAAGAAATATTTACATACAATATTTTTGTGAGTTTGTGTAAGAGGATCATATCAGTTTCCGAGACCAATCACTAGCACCGTTAAGCTTTAAACATTTTAAGTTCTAAACGATTCACTTAGATTGTCAGTATACTGATCCACTTAAATTTTCACACAAATTTCAACTATTTCGAGATACGAGATTAATGTTTTAGAGACTTAAACTTATTCGAGTGTCCCACCTCAGAATATACTCCCGTATCCAGATCCCAATATTCAGTCTTACAGGTGAGTATACCTAGATGATATCTGTAAAGGGTTAAATGTGAGAGCCGTGAGAGCTCAGGCTATTGCTTCCGCAAAATCAGAGAGATGACGGCTTCGACTTTTGGTGTGTTCCCTTTAGAGAATCTTTTCTTCAACAGCACATGATTAGCATTTTTAACGTTTCATCATTTTTTATGCTGACGGGGGTGCTATATTTCAAGGAAGCGAAAGGTATTATATGGGGACTAGGCCATTGCTTCCACAAAATCAGAAGTCCCGGGATAATACCCCAGATATCACTAAGTATAAAGACCTAGTATCTCAGAAAGAGGGACCTCTCAAACAAGATTTCGGGGGTTACCCATGTATCCGAGAGATGTTCCCCATGAGACAAGTAAGTTTGAAATTTAGGTTTATATCTCGACACAATCTACTAAATGTGTAAAAACCTACTGGCACATCATCAGTGAGACCGTTTATCACTTTTGACTTTCCAATTTTTAGCATGCTGTGATCATCTACTGATGTACTATCATTTCCTCTTTTTCACAACAAAACTCATTTTTTATTTTTATCATGTTTTTGACTTTTTCAAATTTTCAAATGTTTTTGGATTTTTTTGAAAATATTTACTCCCCCTAAAATGCAAAAGCATTTAAGAGAAATTTGAAAACAAACTATACAACTAAAGTGACAACTGTTGTGAATTGCTTCAAATCGCCATCCACTTGGCATAAACAATCAGAACTCTCCCTGACAACAAACTATTTTCCCATTATGATTTCAAAACACTTAAGTTTGTTTTAATCAAATGGTTTTTCCGGAAAATTAGTTTTGTTGATTTTACCTCTTGTAGAACTGGGGTTTTGTTCATCATTTTGTTCTCAAACACTTGAATGAGAGCTAAATCAAGTTCAACTTAATGACCTTGATTAATCACTTTTAGGTGAAAACCTTCTTCAACCACTTGTAGGTTCTCATCACCAATACCTTTTGAAAAAATTTAACAATTTTCAAGAAAACTACCACCTGTAGGTTTACCAAAACAACCATATTCAAGAATGATGCCGATTCCTGCTCCTCGATTACCAACTTGGGAGCTCCGGCAAGTCCTGGTTTTCAATCATAATAAGTTCCATCCCAGTCACAAACCTGGGATGACCCATCTTTACCTGGTTTCTTTGTTTTCTTTTCATAAAATTCCTTTACCCCTTTGACCTTCCCGTCAATCATTTTTCCAAAAATATTTTGAACTGTGGGGTTAAAAGCTTTTTTAATATCAAATTCTTTCTTTTCAGAGAAAAATTGATTTGAAATCTCAATTTTGCCAACTTTTTGTTTAAAATTTTCAGCCCGCAATGGTGGAAAATTGACATCATCCATTGGCGGAACTGATGATTCCAATTTTAACTCAACTTGTGGCTCCTCTGACTTTGTGGAATCAGATTCATCGCCAGAAAATAGCTCCTCTGATTTTGACGAATCAGAATCATTGCTAGAACTATCACCAGATTTCTTAACAACCCACTTGTGATTGTCAAGATTCACCCTTCTCTTGTAAAACCTCTTTAAACTTTCACCAACCTCAAACGTTGAATTTTTGAAAACTTTAAATTGTTTGGTTGGTGATTCATTTTCAATCATCTTTTCTTTCAATTTATCAGAAACTCCCTGTTTTGTTTGAATTGCCTTTTGACAATTCCTGGCAATATGACCAACTGTTTTGCATTGAAAACAGGTTCTCGTTTCCTTCTTCTGAGCAACTTCTTTCTTCATTTCTTCTTGCTTGTTAGCAAGGAATTCTTTGTTTGATTGATTCCTGAACAATTGCACTTTTTCTTCTTCAGATGATATACCTGAAACAAAAACAGTTTTTGGTTTATAAGTTTTCTCATTTTTATGATTTTTCGGTGGAATAAATCCAAGACCTTTTCTTTTGAAATTACTGTTATGGTTTGGTTTCTTTTGAAAACCCGAACCAGAACTGTAACCCTTTTTCTTGTTTAACCTTTGTTGAACTCTTGAGGTGTAAGGTTTAGGTTTTTCAGAAAGATTTACATCTTTTATTTCAGAAATATTAATTTCTGTTAGTTTGAAAACTTTTTTAATCATTTCAGTTTTAACACCTCTTATTGGAAATTCCTCATCAGAATATAATTTGTCTGAATCATTCAAAGTATATGCCACTTTGATTGGTTCGTTATTCAAATTAGATTTTGATAACAGGAATTCTTTATTGTAAACCCGTTTGTCCTTTTTGACTGTTGACTTTGACTTGTCAGACTTTGACTCTGAGTTTGAATCCAACTTTGACTCTTCGGTTTCATCGTTATCCAACACCTGATCGACCACTTTCTTTATCAATTCAGACTCATGATCAGTATCAGGCGATGTGAAATTGACATCAATGTTATCTGGCAGATTTTCTGAAGACTCAGACTCCCACTGTAAATTGGTTGCCTTTTTTACTCTTTCTGAATTTGGATTTCGTGGAGAATATCCATTTTCAAGCGGGGGTGGACATTTGTTGTAATTGACACTTTGTTTCTTACCAGAATTTTTCACTTCAGTATCCTTTTTCTTTTCAGAATTCTTTTCTTCAGATTCTTCCTTTTCTTCAAATGCCTTAATGCCTTCAACAGTCGGATAAATCCTGTCAATAACATAAGAAGTACACGAGTAACTTTTTAACAACCTATTAACTCTTTCTGTTTCAATCCTTTGTGTTTCCAGTTTCTGTTCCAGAACAGCACACTTCTCAATATAATTGTTAACGATTTTCTGCTTTGTCATGAAAGCTCCTTGAAGTGTTTTCATTGCTGTTGCTTGTTCACTGCTTTACTGATTGTACTGGTTCATTGCTTTGTTGAGAACATCATAGGATTCTTTCAATCTATTCATGTCATGAATCAAAGTACTGTTTTGCTTCTTTACTGCCTCACAATTTTCACATATCACCGGAATCTTTCGTGCATCGGCTTCTGCTTCAACTGTGAAAGCTGGAATGTCTTTGACCTTTTTCCTTATCACTCGAACTTCTTCATCATCACTGCTAACTTGTTTTTTTAACTTTCTTCTTTTTCTTTCGAGCTTTTTCATCATCACTGTCACTCTCTTCTAGCATTCTTAAATGCTCTTCCATTCTTTTTGCATAATAACCATCATCATTATCACTATCTTCAGCAACTCGAGCGACAAAAGCTTTGGCTTTTAAAATCTATTTATCCGGACAATAAGTATCCCAACTAAAATTTTCCCAGCTAAAACCTTCTGGCAATCTTTCATCATCTTGATTTATCAAAAATGCTTTGCTGTCAACTGAAATATATTTATCCCAACTGGATCCTTTTGTTGAATTTTTATTATCTTGATTCACCATACAAGCTCTCTTTGATGATTCTTCAATCTCCTTCCTAGCATGAGCAGTTTGTGGTTGTTGTTGATGTGGTTGTTTAGCAACTTGATGATAAATTGCTTTCCGATAGTAATCATTGTTGTTGAACGGATTTTGAGCTCCACTTGCTTCGCGATTTGTGCACTCTCTCTTGAAGTGTCCTTTTTCCCTGCAACGAAAACAAGTAACTTTAGATTTATCAAATCCTAAAGTAGAAACATTTGCATTACGAAAATCATCTCTTCCCATAATCTGTTTGAATTTCTCAGCTCTTCTTAACACACTAGCCAAACACCACTTTATATCCATTAATTCTATCTCCTCAGCATCAATCTGATCGTAATCCTCTTTTGTCAACATTGGATTCCCGATCCTTCCTGCCACTAAACTCCCATATGACTCCAACACAGTCCCTAACAAAGACATGTGACTTTTTGCAACCTCTTCCGAGAAATTCTGATCATTCTCAAGGTTTAATACTGTTGGTGCATTCATCTGTCGTCTTCATCTTATGTCGAGTCTCGGGTTCGTAGCGGATCTAAACAAGCATGACATCACAAGTGACATCACATAGGTGACATCACAAGTGACATCACACATGACATCATGGAAGTATACATCACTAAAAGTCAAAAAAGAATGTCATAACCGTTTGAAATGATGTAACCATTTGAATGTAAAGTTTGAAATAGGTTCCGTTTGAAGGGTTCCGTTTGAAATGATTATGTCATTTTCAAACGGAAGGGTCTTCCCTATAAATAGCCTTCAAACGAGTTCATTTGAAAAGTTTCTGAATTCCGACGCCGAGGTGCTGTCGAAGTGTCTCTGTACTGAAATCCTTTCAAGATCTATAAACAAGACATTTATTAGTGAATACAAGCTAAACGAAGACCGAATCAATGAATTCCGCCTCTGATTCGGTCTGAGCACTCTTCTGATCGACTCGTTAGGTCGTTTCACGATCCTACAAGTGGTATCAGAGCTCAGGAGGAAGAGTTCTTACCGTTTAGCTCGTTTTCGCTAGCATATTCTGATTTCTACACCTTCTTTTCAAAACTGAACAAGTTTTCACGGATAAAATCGGCTAAAACTTTCACAATGTATGCGTAATGGTGTTTTAACAAATCCTTGAGAATATCGGACCTAAATTCGAAGAAAAGATGGTAAAAATGGACTGAAAATTG
>JARYGA010014873.1:0-48577 GCA_030545235.1 Helianthus tuberosus | reverse complement strand
ATGACATTTTGCTCCTTATAAATAGGAGTGAAAATGACATGTGACATTCATTTTGTTTTTTTAAAAAATACAAAAAAAAAACTAGCACAAAAAATCTAGCACAAAAATCTAGTACAAAAAAAATATAGCACAAAAAATGTAATACAAAAAAATATAGCACGAAAAAATTCAGCAAAAAAATATAGTATAAAAACATCCAGCACAAAAAATTGAGAAAAAAATTTAAGACAAAAAATTCAGCACAAAAAAATTAGCACAAAAATATAGTACAAAAATACAGCACAAAAAATGTTATATAACATAGAAATACAACACGTTTTAGTGGGTTTTTTTAGTCTTCATATTTTATATAGCAATATGGTACTCAAATTAAAGATAAAAAGACACTCAATTTTACGGTGAAATTTTTATAAAAAAATAATGTCGTATAAAAAAGTTATGAACGTTTAAAAAATGAGGGTGAAATATGCATGTGCCTTGCATATGTGGAGAGAGAAACTCCATAAATAGGATTTTCCCAAGATACCCTTACACTCCTACTTTCTTCTACACTTTCATCTTAGAGCATTCACATCCAACCCACTAAAATATGTGAGTGGAGTTTTTATAATATAAAAAGTATAAAAAGTGGTTGTGGGTGAAGGAGAGAGAAAATGTTACTGTTCATCTGTATATTTAGGGGACAGTGTTCACTCCCTATAATTGTTTAATATATTTTGAAAGTGGTTGTGAGTGGAGGAGTTAGAAAAGGTAATGATAAAGGTATAAAAATATTATTTAATTGAAAAGGAGAGAGAAAATATAGTGTTTTTTAGTGTAATTTAGGGTGAAAATATAGTGGAGTGGATGTGAATGGTCTTAACCATTGATTTGAAAAATAAAAGGTTAAGATTCATTCTCATCCTAATTAGACAAAATAAACTTTTTATTTGATCTTACCCCATATAAATATGCTAAAGTCTCCTATAAGAGGAACTAGGATTTTAGCCGCCGCGTGTTGCGGCGGCGACGCACGATGAGTCAAAATGTACTTTATCTCGAAACAAACTTTACGTCGAAATATAGTTAGCGTGGACTAACTGAAAACGCACGCATTTTGGTAGTCTAAAGTTGTTTAAACTTGATATATAGTTTACATATCTAAATTAATATTACTCTAGTTATATCTGTTTATTGGTACATTTTACTTTGAGTGTTTGTTTAAATAATTTGATAATCAATTGGAGGACTCCTTGTTTTCCAATCTATTTTAAGAAAAATTAAGGGTAACAAATGTCAAATAAGTTCTTTGTTTTTCTAATGTCCAACAAAACGACTTTAACTTCCATTCTGCCAAACTTACTATTTAGGTATTTTGCATACTTTATAATGACCAACTCATCGATGGCGTTCCCCTGAAATAATTAAAAGTGAAGAGACCACCATCAATATTCAATCGGACTGAGACTAAAATCCAAGGCAAAAAACATTAAGGTTCTCCCTCAGTCTAGAACATCAACCAACACCTAAAATGGCCGTTTCAAGAAACTGCTACGGTTTTATAAAGCTCCTGCGATATCGCATTGTTCCGGATATCAAACTCATTGAATTCAAACATCTAATTTGTCGTTGTATGCCTTCCCTTTTGCCGGAGAAGTAGAGGTACATTTACACATATCTTCGTTGTTGTTAGAATACAACTACCTCTAGGATGTGGAATTTGTTCGTTGTATGCCGTCCCTTCCTTTTCATCGTTGAATTCGAACATCAAATTCGTCATGGTCAATACCGAGTCTCTCTCTCTCTCTTTCCCACCACCGCCGCAATCGCTCTCTCGTCCCTTGCTTCGTCTTCGTCAAAAGCGAATACCACAATCGCCACAACAGCCTTATTTACGGTCTTTAAGAAGCACCATTGTATGAGCAATGGGCCAATGGTTTAACAGACGGTAGTTACATTCCATAGTTAGATCAGCAGTATGTTTTTGTATTTCTTCCTCTTAGAGCATAGGGTTTTAAGTTTATAATCCAAAGTGATTTTATTCTTCCTGGGGTGTGAAAGCACGCCGCATAATAAGAATGCGTGGACCATTGAATGTAGCAGGGACCAAACAAATAAACAAAGAAAAGATTAGGGTCAAAACATAAAAGGCAAGTACATGAAGGGAACAAAATGGAAATGTCACCGACTTTTCTGATTAAGATAGACGAGTTAGCCATATTAAGTGCATATGTTCTGTCCTCACCCCTAAGTTGGCGGTTACCATTGACGTAAATCGTTGCATTAAACTTATCGAAGGTTGTGGACGCATGCTCCCTCGTCACTTCAAATGTGGAAGTATGTCTCTAACATTCTCTTTTATCACATGTTAAATACAGATTCAACTGCTCGAATTATATGTGTTTATTTTGTAATTGTGTTTAAGTTTTGATTTCGGGTTTCACAGGTCTTACCATACCGTAAGCAAAAAAAATATGATCAATCATAAGAGAGGAGATCTATGGAGTGTCATGATCTCATATTGAAGCATGTTTGCGTCCGGGGAAAGAGGTGGATTAACGATTATGTGTTAATATTATGAATAAAAATGTTTGAGTTTAGAAACTTGAATTATTTGTTCACGATCATAAGTTCATTGGTTCTGTATTAAAGATTCGTACAATCGGTTGTGTGAAGCAAGTTTTAACAAACTAATTATATAACATGTGCCCTGTAATATAAGTATGAATGGAATGCGAGCACACATTACCATCACCAAAACAAAAAAAAAAAAGACAGACCAATACGCAATTGCAATAGGGTTAAAATTGTCATTTCAAAGTATTTGAGGTGTCTTTGTCTTATTGTGAAAAGTGTGAGGTCGGTGGAGTAAATCCACCGACTTTGTACTTTAAGATAGATAGAAATGTCTACTAAAATAAATTGACGATTAATTTGATGAACTAAATCATTTACTTACTCAATATACTTAAAAAATGTATACTGATTTGCAACATAGATTTTTTCCATATTCGATGTGCTGCACATATAATTGATTTGCAACATAATTAATAATGGGTCGAATGTTGCTTACACGGTTAAGGAGAGTAGGATGTGGTTAACAAGCGATGCCTTGGTTAATGGTACTTGTGATTTTAATTGGTGTAAATGGATCCCGAATAAATGCAATATGTTTATATGGGGGGCTAGTATGGATAGGATTCTGACAAAAAGTGCAGGAGGAACATAGTTCATGGGGATAGTATGCGCGTTTTTTTGTGGTGAGACCGAAGAGACTACGGATCACATTTTTACGGCGTGTCCATTGGCGGATGGAGTTTGGAATGGAATCGCTACATGGTGCAATTTACCTCCTATTTTTGCCTTCTTTACTTCGGATTTGCTTCACAGTATTAGCTATATGGGGTCTCGACGAAGAAGAAGGCGATTCTTTATGGTATCTTTGTGTTGACATGTTGGAGAATTTGGAAAGCTAGGAACGACAAGGTTTTCTCTAGTGTTGATACTCATGCTATTCAGATTGTCACCGATGTTAAATCATTAGGGTACCTTTGGTTTAGGAGTAGACATAAGGAAGGTATGATGAAATGGAAGGATTGGTCTAATTTTTCTTTTCATTTGATGTAATTCTTGTTGTGATGGTTTATCTCTAGCTTGGAGATGCCGTCTTGTTTTTGTGGTTAATGAAGTTTGCATTTAAAAAAAAACATATAATTAATTTGTCTGTGAAAGACGGTCTCCGCTGTCATTATTGATGATTTCAAACAAGATTTAAAAATATGTTACGTGAAGTTTTTAAATATAGAAGTTTTGTAAAGATACCGGTTCCCTTTATTTAGAAGCGAATTGGGACATGCTTATTAGGAAGAATTTAACTTTTAAAATGTTTGGAAATGCTCTACAACAAAAACAAACTTTAAAACCTTTTCATATGTCACACCCTGGCTTTGCGGAAGCGTGGTTAATTAGGTGTGACTTCTTAATACCATAGCTTAACCATAACAAAGCTATATGAAATAAAACCATGCAAGATCATCCATTTAGTTAAGTTTTAAAAACCAAATACAACAACATTGTCTCAACGGAAACACATCCTAACGACATTGTTCAACAAACACAAACATCAACATGACATAAACACAGTTTAAGGACTGTGACTTGTCCAGGAAAGAGTCACATTCCCCAAACCCGGATGACCTCGTAACTAGTGCAGCGGGAAAACATGTCATACCGCGCCAGATCCTTTAATTCCCTGAAATACATGTAAGTTGAAAAATCAACAATAATGTTGAGCGAGTTCATGTGTAAGTGAGTAAATAAACCTTTGTAAGTATAAAAATAGTCTTGGTATGTAGTAAATAAGGGAATTGAGATCACCAATGGTTTGCAAGGCCACTGATATATGTGAAGTGCAAGTAGGGAGACTCAAACCTAGCAGATTTATGCGTTGGGCACAAAGTCACCCCGAGGTCCGTTTCTAGTTTGGCCTGGGGCTGGGCTCGCTACACCCAGATAGATCTACCGCTCCTATACCTCGGTCCTACCATGAGGACTAATGGCCTCATATTGCTCCTACCCACTCACATGATCTAAGTAGTAAACCTCCTTACGCTAACCATACCATGTATAAAGTACTTGTAATCAAAGTAACATGTATTTCACCCCCGTAGTTTAGAAAACGGAAAACAGTTAAGAGAAAAGGGGGACATGAACTCACAGTGGTGCGTCTCTACCAAGTATGTCTCCTGATCAAGCAGCTGTGTGACGACCTACACGTACTAATTCTATTAGACGGACGACCGTGCCTTAGCTTTATGGTTTAAGTTTTTGGGAAATAGTTAGACAACTATTTCGTGTTTACATTTAGTAAATACTTGGTAATCATTTTCCTTCCCAAGGATGGGGGATTTAATACATGTGTGTTCGTATAATTTCGAAATATATTATTAAGTCTCACTTAAAATATATTTTATTTCTAACTCCAAAATATGAATATTCTTCTCAAAAATATTATATTTTCTATTACATAAATTTTCCCAAAATAATACCTTGACAAAAATACGCGTTAAGTCATATTTTCTTAAAATGCGTAAGTTACGTTTTAACGATCGAGTGGTAATAATAATTACCGGTGTAACTTATATATTTATCGTAGAGACGTTCGTATTATTTTGGATTCTTTAACATTCGATAGTATCATTTTTACCCTAAAAATAATACTAGTATTTTTACAAAATAATCATAAACACATATCAAGTGACTTTATGAAAAATATATTCTAAATATATTTTTACCAAGTTTTCTTTTGTGAAATTCCACCCCCGATGTTTTGTATTTAAAGTCGTGGCGAAATCTATAATTTGAAAACAACTCGAAAAGTATTTCTAACACCTATAGTGAAAATATTTCTAAGTGTTAGGTTTTTGGAGAAATTTCGCCAGAGTTTCCTCTGTAACTGGAGGTGGCCACGCTCTCAAGCGTATCATTTTCTTTTATAATCAAATCAATCATTTTTCTTATTTAACCAAAACAATGTTCAAGACAACAAACTAGTTAATAAACATGTAATTTGCAAGAATCTCATGAACTTGTAGTTTTTCCAACACTATGATGTAAATCCCAATATTTTTAGCGGATCCTTATATAAAGCAATCCGATTTCGTAAAAACCTCGTTTTTAGAGAAATTCCATTTTTACAACTTCTCGTCATCTTTTACAAAAATGGTTATTTTGTCGAAACTTTGTGCTACTCAAGTGTTCACACACTTGTGTGTTCTAAAAATCATTCGTGTTAGTGTAAGATCCGTCTTTAGAAAACATGATTTCTTTGATACTTGGTTCTTTGAAAATACCGCTTGTAGATACGTAGATCTACTAGTTTTAATCACTATTTCACAAGCTAAATCGCTTTTACACAAGTTCATGATTCGTGTGTGGTGGAGTTTCATCCTTTAACCCTCGTTACTTCCAAAACAACCTTATGTCATGATCCATGATCATGACCAACCCGGGTTAAATGATGATTCGAGCTACCACAACAAAGATCGGGTCCAAATAATCACACAAATCAATTACTACAAGATTTACACAACATATGAGCTTTTAACCATCATTACAAGCATTTTTAGTAAACTTTTGTGTATCAACTTGTATGTTTACGAGTTTTAGCCGTTACACAACATTTTAACCACTTTAAAATAGTTCGAGAGGGTGATTATAGCAACTTACTACTAGCTCGAGGCTAGGGAAGAATCTAGACGCAAAATGGGAGGATAAAAGCAACGAGTAGAGGTCCTTCCCCTTCCGAATGGACCAAGACTCCTTATACGTGATCCTTAACGCTTGTGTGAACTTGGAATGTGAAGATCAAAATCGAAAATATGATGGGTGTTGAAGGGGGGGTTCAACCGTGAGCTTTCTAGAGAGAGCGAGGGAGTGTTGTTGTGAGTTGTGTAGTGAATGATCATGTGTGCAAGAGTTAGAACTTATAGGCAAAGTTAAGGTCATGGTCCATTGGATTTTATGCTACTTAGATATTAAACAAGAAGATTAAAATAATCATATGGGTACAAAGGGTGCCCCCCTCTTGGGGACGGTTTGGTTAAGGGGGGGGGGGGTAGCTAGTTCAAATCCAACCAAAATAGTTAGTGTAAAGTTAGGTTAATCTAGTTAGTTAAGTGATTAACTCGGTTACTAATGTGTTGTGCTTTATGGCGGGTGTTAGGGTATTCAGGGACCCTAACTGGCTCAGAAAAAGATAAGTAATGTTATTAACAATATTTTCATGTTCCGGGTATAGTCCGGTTGTTCGGTTGGATAGTAATCCGTTAAAGTGCTTAACAAAGCTTTAAAGTGTCGTTATAATTATTTTTAGTGACACAACTTATTCCTGACACTTCGGAAAGTGTCTAGTAATATTTTTCTCATGTCTTGCCACTTTATTAGTCAGCTAAAAGCTGGATTGTTTATTAAAGTGCTGAGTTTTTGTGCTTGGAGCACGTTTTAGGCACATCTAGTCATTGTAACTTATTCCTAGAGACGCAGTTCTACAACCCTTGTATCCCTACACTCACCACTAGTGTAGTAAAATATTTCTGGCTCATACAGGCCTTAGAGGCAGTGTCTGCCTGATGCTGGCTTTATCAGCATGTTCAATAGGTTATCCATTCATAGTGCTACTGTGCTTTTTGTGCATCATGTTTGTCACTAAGGTTTAGCATGTAAATAATGTAGTGACGGTAAGTAAAGTATGATGCAGGTACATGCATGTATCAAAAATCAAATAGCAGTTCATCAGTAATTTCAAACAAGCACAGTAATTAAGCAGTAATTAATTATTAATTAAGTCGTACGGATACCTGGTTTAGTGAGGGTTGTCACATTCTCCCCCCGTTAGAAAAATTTCGTCCCGAAATTTTAAGTTCTGCTTGTAGATGCAGGGTTCTTAGGAAATAAGTGGGGGTATTTCTCTTTCATCCGGTCCTCACGCTCCCAGGTGTATTCAGGACCATGTCTGGCATTCCAACGAACCTTGACGAGCTTGACACTGCTCCGGCGGGTCTTGTTTACTTTCCAATCCGTAACCTCAACCGGTTCTTCAACGAAATGGAGCGTGTCATCAACATGAATCTCGTCGATGGGAATGGCAATGGTATCTTGAGTTGGACTTTTCTTCAGGTTGGATACATGAAATGTATCGTGAACTGAATGGAGTTCGGCAGGCAAGTCCAACTTGTATGCTACTAGTCCTATTCTTTCCAAAATTCTGAAAGGACAAATGTAGCGCGGATTTAACTTCCCACGCTTTCCGAAGCGTGCCACACCCTTCCAGGGTGAAACTTTCAATAAAACCATTTCTTCAACTTGGAATTCCAAGTGTTTTCGGTTTGGATCTGCATAGGCTTTCTGTCTGTGGCGAGCTGCTTCGATGCGTTTTAGAATCTGCGCAATCTTGTCTGTCGTCTCTTGGACGATTTCGGGACCAGCAAGCTGCCTATCACCTGCGTCAGCCCAGCATAGGGGTGATCGGCACTTGCGTCCGTAAAGAGCTTCGAATGGCGCGGCACCAATACTGGTGTGGTAGCTGTTGTTGTATGAAAATTCGACCAAAGGCAAATGCTTATCCCAACTACCGCCCAAATCCATAACACACGCTCTCAGCATGTCTTCCAAAGTCTGCATCGTCCGCTCGCTTTGACCGTCGGTTTGCGGATGAAACGCAGTGCTCAGATTTAATTGTGAGCCAAAAGCTTCTTGGAAGGATTGCCATATCCTTGACACAAACCTTCCGTCTCTATCAGAGATGATCGAGAGAGGTACTCCATGACGTGCGACGATCTCTCTCATGTAAATTTCAGCCAACTTGCTCGTATTATCCTTCTCTCTGATAGGTAAGAAGTGTGCTGACTTCGTTAATCGATCCACTATTACCCAAATAGTGTCATGGCCTCTTGGCGTTCTTGGCAACTTTGTAATAAAATCCATTGAGATTTGTTCCCATTTCCACTTGGGAATCTCAGGTTGTTGCAGAAGTCTTGAAGGCTTCTGGTATTCCGCTTTCACCTTAGGACACGTTAGGCACTTGCTCACATAAACAGCAACATCGCCTTTCATCCTAGGCCACCAATAATAATCTTTGAGATCCTGGTACATCTTATCCGCTCCAGGGTGGATAGAGTACCGCGACTTGTGAGCTTCATAAAAAATAACCTTCCTTAAATCACCAAACAGAGGAACCCAAATCCTTTTCTCAAAACATAACGTTCCTTCCTCGTTTGGTACCAGTAGCTTCTCCATCCCACGGAGATATTCTTCTTCGAGGTTTCTTTCCTTAAGAGCTTCTTTCTGCGCGGCACGAATGCACAAGGAAAGATCGGTCCGGATAATCATTTCTAAAGCCCTAACCCTTATGGGCTTGATCCTCTCCTTTCGACTTAGGGCATCGGCGACCACATTCGCCTTCCCTGGATGATACTTTATCTCGCAGTCGTAATCATTTAACAACTCAACCCATCGTCTTTGTCTCATATTCAACTCCTTCTGGTTGAATATGTGTTGTAGGCTCTTGTGATCTGTAAAAATTGTACACTTTGTACCATAAAGGTAGTGTCTCCAGATCTTTAATGCAAAAACCACTGCGCCAAGTTCCAAATCATGTGTGGTATAGTTCCTTTCGTGCACTTTCAATTGACGTGATGCGTAAGCAATAACCTTTTGGCGTTGCATCAACACACAACCCAATCCTTGACGTGAGGCATCACAGTATACCACAAAATCATCTGTACCTTCTGGTAGTGCTAAGATTGGCACATTGCAGAGCTTATCCTTCAATATCTGGAATGCTTCTTCCTGTTTGATTTCCCAATCAAACTTCTTATCTTTCTGCGTGAGGAGCATCAATGGTTGAGCGATCTTCGAAAAATCCTCAATGAACCTTCGATAGTAGCCAGCCAAACCCAAGAATTGTCGAATCTCGGTTGGCGTCTTTGGCGTTTCCCAATTCTTGATCGCTTCGATCTTGGTTGGATCCACATGGATTCCATCTCCGTTTACCACATGTCCAAGAAATTGGACTTCACGTAGCCAAAATTCGCACTTAGAGAGTTTGGCATATAGCTGTTCTTTCTTTAGCAGCTCCAAAATAGCTCTTAGATGCTGTTCGTGCTCAGCCTTTGTCCTTGAATAAATCAAGATGTCGTCGATAAACACAATCACGAACTTGTCCAAGTACGGCTTGCAAACTCTATTCATCAAGTCCATAAAGACTGCAGGTGCGTTTGTCAAACCAAACGGCATAACAAGGAACTCGTAGTGTCCATAACGAGTTCTGAAGGCTGTCTTCGGGATACTTTCCTCTTGTATCCTTAACTGATGGTATACAGATCGCAAGTCGATCTTTGAATAAAAGCTTGAGCCTTGCAGTTGGTCAAACAGATCACCAATTCTTGGTAGAGGATATCTATTCTTGATCGTCAGCTTGTTCAATTCTCTGTAGTCGATACACATACGAAAACTACCGTCCTTCTTCTTGACAAACAAAACTGGAGCTCCCCAAGGCGAGAAGCTTGGTCGGATAAATCCCTTGTCTAACAACTCTTGAAGTTGTGTCGACAGTTCCTGCATCTCAGACGGAGCAAGTCTATAAGGTGCCTTAGTCACAGGCGCGACGCCTGGAACTAAGTCAATGCGGAACTCTACTTGTCTCTGAGGTGGCAGTCCAGGTAAGTCCTCTGGGAAGACTTCTGGATATTCCCTCACGACAGGGATGTCTTCTATTCTTGGCTCAGCAGCCTTCTTATCCACAATGTGTGCCAGGAAGGCAACACATCCCTTCTACAAACACTTTCGCGCTTTCAGGCAGCTGATAATTCTTAACGGCGTATCACGCTTCTCCCCGTGAACCACAATTGTTTCGCCATCTTCGGTTGGGATACGAACGACCTTTTTGTGACAAACTATTTCAGCCTTGTTTCCTGATAACCAATCCATTCCTACCACCACGTCGAAGCTTCCCAACTGGACTGGTAGTAGATCCAAAGCAAACTCACGCTCTCCCAATTCGATCACACAACCTCTGATAACTTCATTGGCTTCTACTAACTTTCCATTAGCCAATTCGATTGAGTACGGAATATCTAACTTATTAGCGGCTAAACCAAGCATATTCTTAAACTCTAACGACACGAAGCTATAATCGGCGCCAATATCAAATAAAACGGATGCATAGCGTTGGTTTACAGGGAACGTACCAGTGACAACATTGGGATCCTGGCGCGCTTCCCTTGCTTCAATATGGAACACTCTTCCACGGGCTTGGTTCAACTCTGGGCAGTTCCTCTTAAAGTGCCCGATATCACCACAGTTAAAGCATCCAAGTCTTTGCCCGTTTCCACCTCCATTTCCAGCTTGGTTGTTCCTTTGGTTATGATTCACGGCGCCCGCTTGGTTAGCATTGTTGCCTCGATTCCCATTACCTCCATTGTTTCCTTGTGGGCGATTTCCATTCCCACCCCGGTAGTTATTTCTGTTTCCGGATCCTCCCTGGCCTCCCTGGCCAGCAATGGCCCAACAAGTGTCCTTCAAGTGGCCCGGCTTCCCACATGCTTCGCATATCTTCATGCTACAATGGCCAGAATGGTGGCGTTGGCAGGTATTACACTTGGGCTGGGTGCCCATATATCCTTTTCCTTTCTTTCCACTACCAGCTGTAACCTGAGCTGGCGTGCCTGATCCTCCTTTCTTAACCACCACACTGGCGCCCTGCTTGAAGTTCGAGAACTTTCGTTTGTTACCTCCTGATGACTCGACGCGAGTCTCTTTCTTCTTAGGCTCAGCATCATCGAACTTGTTCAGGCGAATAGCCTCCTCTGTGAGAGCCACGCTCAAATCAATTGCCTCAGTAATTGTCGCAGGCTTGGATGAGGTCACCATGCTTATGATTTGAGGAGCTAATCCCCAAATGAAACGTTCAATCCGCTTGAACTCCGGAGTGACCATGTAGGGTACCACATGCGATAAGTCATGGAACCTTTGAACGTATTCTGCGATCTTTGGACCTTCCATTTTCAAATGCCAGAACTCAGTTTCCAATCTTTGGATTTCCGCGCGAGAGCAGTACTTTTTGCGCATAAGTTCCTTCAGTTCGGTCCAGGTTAGCGCGTAGGCAGCAGCTTCACCAAGTGTCTGTACTTGCAAATTCCACCAAGAGAGGGCTCCATCCAAGAATAGCCCTGAGATATAGGTGACTTGCTGATCTAGTGCGCATTTGCTCATGTGAAGAATAGATTCAGTTTTCTCAGCCGAACGAACAAAGGCGACAGCACCTCCTGTGCCATCAAAGTTGACCGGTTTGCAGTCTAGAAACTGCTTGTAGGTGCACCCTGCACACACATTGTAACATGTGAACGACATTAGCATCTTTGCTAAAGATATCCAATTAGGTCATGGTATGTCTAAATGTCTTAATATTACCATGAGGTGGATTGTTGTTGCCGTTGTTGTTTGAGCTGCTTCCGCTGGGTCCTCCTTGCGAGGCGGCGTATTGCGCGATGGCAGCAACGATGACTTGTTGGAGTTCTGCCTCATTGGTAGGCATCGGCGTTGGACGTTTCGGCGACATCTTCTAAAAGATGGGTTTACGTCGGTCAGGCCATAGTAAAGATCCCATGTTATAATACATACGCTTTATTATGATAGTAATAGTACATAACATCTCATGTTATAATCATATCAATCACACAACATCCCATGTCACAAACATCAATCACACAACATCCCATGTCATAGAATATAAATAACCAAATCAAACATCAAATATGATGAGAATACTGCGATTGCCATATATTGAGACCACATAGTAAGCGTACAAGTACATCACAGTGTCATACAACGTCAGTCGACTAAGGGCTACATCACCCTAGTCCAAAAACTATATCAAATCAGTGTCAGTACATCAAATACATGTCAACAAAAGTCAGAATCATAATGTAGTCTCCAAAAATGCAGTGCAGTCAAAAGCAATCGCCGTCTTCTCACCAGCGTCTACCCATACGGTACTGAAGAGCTCTACACGGATGGCGGTGGAGGAGGGGGAAAGTGAGTGTAAAACAAGCGACGCAAATGGAGCCAGTCCTCCTCCATGGCTCTCTGGGTACGCAACCAAGAAGCAACCTGCTGCTCAAGTGCTAAAAGGCGTGCAGCATAGTCTGGTGGTAAAGGTCGAGAGGGCTGCAAAGGAGAGTGGGTCTGACCCTGGCACTGACACGGAGGCGGCTGGGCTCTCTCAAGCTCCTGAATGCGCTGCGTGTGTGCCTCGTGCTGGGCGACAAAAGACATCAGAACGTCCTCAATAGTATACCCCATGTGGAAAGAATGGTAGGGGTCGGTCGGTGGCATAACAGAATGTGACGTCCAGAGAAACGGCTCACTGGTGGGATCAAAAGGTGCCACACGAAATGGAGAAACAGAGGGAAAAGTAGCAGACGGTGGTATAGCAGGGATAGATACCGGTACATGTCCAAAAGGGTGAGCCGAAGAACCTTCTCCAGGTCGCGCTGGAGGTGTAAACCGAGGAAATGAAAAGGAGGTATCAACGTGACGGGTATCAGTGATCTGAGGGGGAATAGGTGGAACCTCATCATCAGCAGGAATCCACCTATGCTGGGCGTGCTCATCTCGTGGGTCAATCTGTGCCTCAAAAAGTGCATGATCAAACTGAACTGGCATAGGATCATGGTAAGGTGCAATAAGAGGGTCAACTGGTGCATCAGCAATAAGTGGGGGATCAACATGATCAGCAGCAATGACATGATCGCCCTCCAACAACGGAGCATCCACTAGGTGATCATCAATAGGTGGGTCCGCAATGACAGGCTCAATAATAGGTGCGTCAGCATGAACTGGGTCGTGCTCAAACGCAGGGTCTAGAGCGGCTACCTGCTCAGGGGCCATGGCATGCTCGGGGTCGTCAAAGGCCATCCCAAAATCAAACTCGGGATCAATGGGATCAACTGGGTCTACTGGGTCGACTGGATCCTCCATAGGCTGATCCATGGGTATAAACTCTATATCCTCATCTGGGTCGAATCCTGGGGGAAAGACAGGATCGGAATCCTCCACATCATCGTGGTCGAAAGCAAAACTAGGAATAGGGGCAACAGAGGATGCCTGGTCGGGATCTGATCCATGAGAGAAGTGCTGCGCACTCTGGGTGTGTTAAGGCGCGGAAGCCATATACTCGAAAGAGTCTGGGACCGGAGAGTGAGCAGGTGACTCCTCAACGGGAGCATCTGCGATCAACAAAAGATCTCCAGCAGCAAGAAGGGCCTCGCCCTGAACCTCATCCTCTAGGGGCTCGTCATCAAACAGATCGACGTCGGGAAGCAAATCATAAGCAGGATATGAAGCAAGTGGTACGGGAGCAGGGATCTCCACTAACGGTAGGTCCCCGGCCAAAGGGCCATCAGCGAGCTCATCAGCACCATCAGGTAAAGCAAAGGGCTGAAAGTCGTCCTCGTCCGTGCTAGTAACGTCGGATGTGTGGACCTCATGCTCTAAAGACTCTAGGTCATCTGATACTATAGGTCTAGGTCCTGTGGTGTCCGAGTCACCTGTGCCAGAGGTGTCCATGGTGTCTGTAACATAAACACAAACATGCACAAACAGTCAATCATACAATCAAATAATCACATAAGTCACCAAGTAAGCATTCAAATAATTCTCCTAGTCCCACTAGCCTCCCAGCCTCTCAGACTGCTCTTCCTAGTCCCACTAGCCAATTCTCCCAGCCTCTCAGACTGCTCTTCCTAGTCCCACTAGCCAATTCTCCTAGTCCCACTAGCCAATTCTCTTAGTCCCACTAGCCAACTACCTCGGCCTCCCAGACCGAGCCTCAGCCTCCCAGACCGAGCCTCAGCCTCCCAGACTGAGCCTAAAATAATAAATAAAATATGCTCAACATTTGTTTATAAAAAGTTTTGGATCTGGACTTAAGTGGTATGTAGTGTAAAAATGTTTTCGTGAGAGCCCTAGTGATCATAGTCTAGACTCGAGAAAGAATCCTAGTTTGCTATGATCAGAGCTCTGATACCAAGCTGTCACACCCTGGCTTTGCGGAAGCGTGGTTAATTAGGTGTGACTTCTTAATACCATAGCTTAACCATAACAAAGCTATATGAAATAAAACCATGCAAGATCATCCATTTAGTTAAGTTTTAAAAACCAAATACAACAACATTGTCTCAACGGAAACACATCCTAACGACATTGTTCAACAAACACAAACATCAACATGACATAAACACAGTTTAAGGACTGTGACTTGTCCAGGAAAGAGTCACATTCCCCAAACCCGGATGACCTCGTAACTAGTGCAGCGGGAAAACGTGTCATACCGCGCCAGATCCTTTAATTCCCTGAAATACATGTAAGTTGAAAAATCAACAATAATGTTGAGCGAGTTCATGTGTAAGTGAGTAAATAAACCTTTGTAAGTATAAAAATAGTCTTGGTATGTAGCAAATAAGGGAATTGAGATCACCAATGGTTTGCAAGGCCACTGATATATGTGAAGTGCAAGTAGGGAGACTCAAACCTAGCAGGTTTATGCGTTGGGCACAAAGTCACCCCGAGGTCCGTTTCTAGTTTGGCTTGGGGCTGGGCTCGCTACACCCAGATAGATCTACCGCTCCTGTACCTCGGTCCTACCATGAGGACTAATGGCCTCATATTGCTCCTACCCACTCACATGATCTAACTAGTAAACCTCCTTACGCTAACCATACCATGTATAAAGTACTTGTAATCAAAGTAACATGTATTTCACCCCCGTAGTTTAGAAAACTGAAAACAGTTAAGAGAAAAGGGGGACATGAACTCACAGTGGTGCGTCTCTACCAAGTATGTCTCCTGATCAAGCAGCTGTGTGACGACCTACACGTACTAATTCTATTAGACGGACGACCGTGCCTTAGCTTTATGGTTTAAGTTTTTGGGAAATAGTTAGACAACTATTTCGTGTTTACATTTAGTAAATACTTGGTAATCATTTTCCTTCCCAAGGATGGGGGATTTAATACATGTGTGTTCGTATAATTTCGAAATATATTATTAAGTCTCACTTAAAATATATTTTATTTCTAACTCCAAAATATGAATATTCTTCTCAAAAATATTATATTTTCTATTACATAAATTTTCCCAAAATAATACCTTGACAAAAATACGCGTTAAGTCATATTTTCTTAAAATGCGTAAGTTACGTTTTAACGTTCGAGTGGTAATAATAATTACCGGTGTAACTTATATATTTATCGTAGAGACGTTCGTATTATTTTGGATTCTTTAACATTCGATAGTATCATTTTTACCCTAAAAATAATACTAGTATTTTTACAAAATAATCATAAACACATATCTAGTGACTTTATGAAAAATATATTCTAAATATATTTTTACCAAGTTTTATTTTGTGAAATTCCACCCCCGATGTTTTGTAATTAAAGTCGTGGCGAAATCTATAATTTGAAAACAAGTCGAAAAGTATTTCTAACACTTATAGTGAAAATATTTCTAAGTGTTAGGTTTTTGGAGAAATTTCGCCAGAGTTTCCTCTGTAACTGGAGGTGGCCACGCTCTCAAGCATATCATTTTCTTTTATAATCAAATCAACCATTTTTCTTATTTAACCAAAACAAGGTTCAAGACAACAAACTAGTTAATAAACATGTAATTTGCAAGAATCTCATGAACTTGTAGTTTTTCCAACACTATGATGTAAATCCCAATATTTTTAGCGGATCCTTATATAAAGCAATCCGATTTCGTAAAAACCTCGTTTTTAGAGAAATTCCGTTTTTACAACTTCTCGTCATCTTTTACAAAAATGGTTATTTTGTCGAAACTTTGTGCTACTCAAGTGTTCACACACTTGTGTGTTCTAAAAATCATTCGTGTTAGTGTAAGATCCGTCTTTAGAAAACATGATTTCTTTGATACTTGGTTCTTTGAAAATACCGCTTGTAGATACGTAGATCTACTAGTTTTAAACACTATTTCACAAGCTAAATCGCTTTTACACAAGTTCATGATTCGTGTGTGGTAGAGTTTCATCCTTTAACCCTCGTTACTTCCAAAACAACCTTATGTCATGATCCATGATCATGACCAACCCGGGTTAAATGATGATCCGAGCTACCACAACATAGATCGGGTCCAAATAATCACACAAATCAATTACTACAAGATTTACACAACATATGAGCTTTTAACTATCATTACAAGCATTTTTAGTAAACTTTTGTGTATCAACTTGTATGTTTACGAGTTTTAGCCGTTACATAACATTTTAACCACTTTAAAATAGTTCGAGAGGGTGATTATAGCAACTTACTACTAGCTCGAGGCTAGGGAAGAATCTAGACGCAAAATGGGAGGATAAAAGCAACGAGTAGAGGTCCTTCGCCTTCCGAATGCACCAAGACTCCTTATACGTGATCCTTAACGCTTGTGTGAACTTGGAATGTGAAGATCAAAATCGAAAATATGATGGGTGTTGAAGGGGGGGTTCGACCGTGAGCTTTCTAGAGAGAGGGAGGGAGTGTTGTTGTGAGTTGTGTAGTGAATGATCATGTGTGCAAGAGTTAGAACTTATAGGCAAAGTTAAGGTCATGGTCCATTGGATTTTATGCTACTTAGATATTAAACAAGAAGATTAAAATAATCATAAGGGTACAAAGGGTGTCCCCCCTCTTGGGGACGGCTTGGTTAAGGGGGGGGGGGGGGGGCGGTAGCTAGTTCAAATCCAACCAAAATAGTTAGTGTAAAGTTAGGTTAATCTAGTTAGTTAAGTGATTAACTCGGTTACTAATGTGTTGTGCTTTATGGCGGGTGTTAGGGTATTCAGGGACCCTAACTGGCTCAGAAAAAGATAAGTAATGTTATTAACAATATTTTCATGTTCCGGGTATAGTCCGGTTGTTCGGTTGGATAGTAATCCGTTAAAGTGCTTAACAAAGCTTTAAAGTGTCGTTATAATTATTTTTAGTGACACAACTTATTCCTGACACTTTGGAAAGTGTCTAGTAATATTTTTCTCATGTCTTGGCACTTTATTAGTCAGCTAAAAGCTGGATTGTTTATTAAAGTGCTGAGTTTTTGTGCTTGGAGCACGTTTTAGGCACATCCAGTCATTGTAACTTATTCCTAGAGACGCAGTTCTACAACCCTTGTATCCCTACACTCACCACTAGTGTAGTAAAATATTTCTGGCTCATACAGGCCTTAGAGGCAGTGTCTGCCTGATGCTGGCTTTATCAGCATGTTCAATAGGTTATCCGTTCATAGTGCTACTGTGCTTTTTGTGCATCATGTTTGTCACTAAGGTTTAGCATGTAAATAATGTAGTGACGGTAAGTAAAGTATGATGCAGGTACATGCATGTATCAAAAATCAAATAGCAGTTCATCAGTAATTTCAAACAAGCACAGTAATTAAGCAGTAATTAATTATTAATTAAGTCGTACGGATACCTGGTTTAGTGAGGGTTGTCACATCATAATTGTCTTGCATCGTGTGCTTGAGATATACCGTTTCCGGATGAGGGTTGGGAATGTATTGAATATCTCACTGATTTTCTTGAAGTTTTCAAAAACTAAACTCCAAGATTATCAGGGGTTTATTATCCAATAAATTTGGATGTAGTTCACGAATTATACTTAATGGCTTACAAGATAGGATGGTATGAATTTAAAGTAGTTTGTTTAAGGAAATGATACCGCCCGGTTTAACTCTTGTCACAACTTTAACCGTCCTTGAATTTTAGGGATGTTGACACTATAATTGATGAGATAAATTCCCAAAAAAAAAAAAAACGTATTGGAACTCTTTCTGTCCCTCCCCTACACACGTGTCACAAATGTTACAAGACATGCGATACTAAATTGGATCTTTCGGTTTCTTCAGTTTTCCTCGGTTCGACGCGTATACGTGTCATATTTTGACGAACATTCGCATATATTGTCAGTTTATGAAGTATACATTCAACATGCGTCGTTTCGGTGACGTTCGTTTGCGTATGATTATCGTATTATATGATTATGTACAGTTTTATTTGAAATCCTCTTGTATTGTATAGTGTCGTGATATATGTATACGCGTGTTGAAATATCATTAGTTGCGTATTTTGACATATTTTTGTGTATTTTGACGTATTTTAGCGTATTTTAGAGTATTTTGACGTATTTGAGCGTATTTTGACATATTTTAGCTTATTTTAACGTATTTTTAGCATATTTTGGCGTATTTTAACGTATATGGGCGTATTTTAGCGTATTTTAATGTATTTTATCGTAATTTGATGTATTTTACCATATTGTAACGTATTTTAGCGTATTTTGAAGTATTTTAGCGTATTTTAACACTTTTTAGCGTATTTTAATGTATTTTAGCGTATTTTATATTATTTTAGCGTAGTTTAACGTATCTTAGCGTATTTTAGCATATTTTGATGTATTTTTGCGTATTTTAGCGTATTTTAACAGTTTTTAGCGTATTCTGACGTATTTTAGCTTATTTTGACATATTTTAGCGTATTTTAGAGTATTTTAGCGTATTTTTACATATTTTAACGTATTTTAGCATATTTTAGTGCATTGTATTGATTCATTTTTTTATTTAAAGAAAAATTTATTTGTATAATTTATTCATTTTTATAATACAATGCATTATACAATGCACAGTGTATAATGTATTTGATTTGTTTATTGATAAGACAATGCATTATATTGATTAATTTATAATTTTAAAGAATAATAACTTATTTGTAAAATACGGTAGAGTACATAAAAATACGTCAAATGTGCGAGACCGACAACCACGGCCCGGCTGAACATCTGGAGGGTTACGTGTATGCCAGGAGACTTATTCCTAATGAGTTTAGACTAGTGCAAGAGCTGACAGATCAAGACATAGAGCCCCATATAATGTGGAAGGCCGTAACCGAAAAGAACCCTGAAAACAAATGTGTTCCGAAGGACATACACAACGCTCGCCAAAAGATCAGGGCCACAAAGTTCGAGAAAAAACGACTCCCATGTAGAGGCTGGAACAAATCCTCTAGGAAAAAAAGATGACCTATTACATACAAGAAGAACCTTCCACCAATGTTGTTCAGAATATATTTTCTGTCACGACAAGTCCTTTGAAATGTGGAGGGCATTCTCGCATGTGCTTATGGTCGACGCTACCTACAAAACTAACATGTACAATCTTCCATTTTTGCAAGTTGTGGGTATGACGTCGACAAACCAAACCTTCTGTGTTGTGCATGCATTTCTTTCAAATGTCTGGGTCATGGAGAGGGTCAGGTCCATGCTGCATGAGTGCATAGAGTCGCGTGTAATTCTAATAGACAGGGACCAGGCACTGATAAACTTGTGTAGAAAAATATTCCCTGCCGCACACAGATATCTCTGCAGGTTCCACATCTTGCAAAATATTGTGAAGCACTGCAAAGATTCGTTTACTCAACCATATTGGGAGGACTTTGTTCGTCAGTGGAAAACAGTGTGTGATTCCGCTACCGAGGAGTTATACGATTATAACCTCGTCAACCTTCAGAGACACCTTCTCAATCAACAACGTAAACGTACGTTTTCTCTTAAGTTAATACATTCATTTAAATAGATATATAATTTGAATATGTTTATTTTTCTAGATGTTTTTTATTACCTCTGGGATAATTGGTTAAACACATCCCGCCATTTGTTCGTATCTGCATGAACCAATCAAACCCTGTCATTCTACCAAACTACAACAAACAGAGCTGAAGGCGCACATGCTGTATTAACGAAACAACTCACTACACCGAAATACAGTCTGGAAACGCTGGTGAAAAAGGTGGACACCTTGGTACTAAAGCAATATACGCAAATAAAGAAATGCTTGGAAGAAAGCCACCCCAAGCGAATGAACAGCCACCTTGAGATTCCTTTGTTTCGCAACCTACTTTGTAAAGTTTCCATCCATGCTCTTAACCTATTAGAAAACGAGCTAACACGGAGACCAACCACGTTGTGTTCATTCGGATCAACATGTGGCTGCCAGCTCTACACGAGTTGCGGGTTATTATGTGCCTGTCGTCTAGAGAGATTGCAGAATACAGGTACTTATAGACTTATAAAAAATGTTTTGTTGTATTAATTTAATATGCTTGTTTAATGCTCTTTTTTGTTTTGCAGAATGCGTTATTCAACTCGAAGATATAGAGATTTTTTGGAGAAAACTTGACCTGAATCATCAACTTTTGATGATGAAGAGGTTGATGTAGAAAAAGAATTAGAATATGTGAAACACAAATTGTCTACCCAACCTCCGCAAGTGAAGAAAAGCATCATATCGAAGATCAAGGCGGTGATAAACCCGTTTATGAGCGACAAAAAACCGCCTTTTGTACAAGAAAACACTCGCGGGCGGCCAACGTCCAAGGTCCAACAACAAAGAAAAGAACAATATGCTACAGATAGCTCAGTTGGGCCTTTCGAAAAGCAAAGTAGGTGTGACCCTCCTCGACACAGCTCTTATGTACCGTCG
Organism: Helianthus tuberosus; assembly: GCA_030545235.1. NCBI lineage: Eukaryota > Viridiplantae > Streptophyta > Magnoliopsida > Asterales > Asteraceae > Helianthus > Helianthus tuberosus. Next base: position 27,511 of record JARYGA010014873.1, on the reverse strand, counting down.
CAAGATTCCCTAATACCGTCTACGTCTTCAATGTCTCTAAAGTCTCAAAGGTCGTTACTGCGACACAGTCGTTCAACGACTTCATGGAAAAAAGAGCCTTGCGAGGACCATCGCTTTCCGTTAATCACTGATAATGGAACACTTGAATATGTGCTCAGATTCAAAAATCAAATTCCAAAAGTGTCACACCCCGATATTTTAACCACAAACCGATTGGCCCGGTGGGGAGTATCGTGACGTAGTTGATATCATCATAGCGGAAGGCTTGGTAGAAATTACTATTATAAACCAAAAGTTTCAAAGTACGAATAAAAGAATATACAGACGGTTGTAAAGAAAGGATCCGCAGGCGGATCTAAATATAACACAAAACATGTTCAACAGACATAAGGCATTACGGACTTGCAAGATCCTCTACTTAACGCCCAGAAGCTCCCAACCTAGTACGTGTAGTACCTGTCACTTAGTCTTTTGAAAATACGTCAGTTTTCACTGGTAAATACAATTAACCGACTCTTTTGAAGACATTTGTAAAAATTGGTTTAGATGCACAAGGCACAAAATTCTTTTATAACTTGGGACAATTATATTATAATCTTGTATACAGATTTACATGTTTGTAATACATTTAGGGCCCGTGATAGAAGCTGAGACATGATTAACCGACACACCACTGGTATAAACTCACAAGGAGTTGTCCCCAACTTTGTGGGTATACCTTTTTACATACGCAACTGTTAGGTATATGCCTACACCCCGTGCTTAAGTCGTGGCCATTTGCAATTAAATGAGCCGAGGATATCCAGGACACGGTCGCATTAACCCCCAATGTTTATGTTATCAAACAATACAGATTAAAACAGGTTATGCGGATTTGTTAGTCACAATCCGACCAAGTGATCCCATACCCGACCAAACGGTAATAATTTAGCGTATCCCAAGCCCGTATAAGGGAAAATAAGTTAAAAGTATTTACCTGAGTTTCTAAATGCAAGATCTATCTACTCAGCCGTATAATGCAATTAGACTTGTGTAGATAGCTTTTACCGGGGCTTTCTAATCTGGAACGAAGGTTTTATTAACCTATTAGATTACTAACGGGTCTTATTTAAGTCATAGACTTAGACCGGTTAGTTTAAAGGACTATTTACGGTACGAAACGCTAGATTAAGCGATGACGGGATTGGAATGTAATTTAGACCGGACAAGTATGGAAACTTGTATTATATGGGTAAACTAAATACATTCTGGATTTTGAAGTTAAAATGATAAGGTCTAACCCGTTTCGGCTAATTTATGCAAACTAGTTACATAAACCGCACCGAATGCGTAACCGGATGAGTCATATACAAGTTCCATAAGTTATTATACTTAAAATATGTTATGATATCAGTAGGATATCAACAAATATGCCCAAGAGATTTTAAAACCGAATTAAGCCTCATAAGAGCATTTTGGTCATTTTATGATTTATAAAAGGGGTTTACATGCAAACTGAGGTTCTGGACATAAACCTTCTGTAAAAAATATTTATTTTATGTTATATTAACATTAGGATATCATATATATGTGTGGTTTACCATATATGTCCAAACTATGTCCCGAAAGGGCATTTTGGTCATTTCACACATAGTTTTATGGACTTATTTGGGATTCTAAGTTCATTAAATATACCTACTGTAAAAATATTAAAAATGGTTTATAAAATCAGTAGGTAACAAGTCTTGAGTGCTAAGTATGGTTTAGAACCATACTATGCACCTTAATGTCGTAAAAATCGATAAATGACAATTATTTTGATGTTTATAAAATTCTGAGGTTATGACTAGCTTTGAATAGTCAAAATAATTTATTGATCCTATCATATCAGTAACAAAAAGTTCTTGCATGTTAATCTTATTTAAAACTCCATTTATGTGTGAAAAGGGCATAATCGTCATTTATTAATATAATACGAAAACTCATGCATGACTCAGTAAGTAATCTGATTTGAAATCCCAATTAGTCCTAAATATGATATCATAACAGTGGTTAATGAATTTTTATGTCAAAATTATGTTCAAACTTAATTTGCATGCAAAAGGGTAATTTAGTCCTCATAAAAGCATGTTTTGCGATTTATTATATAATTTCAGTTGGTGACCAGATTATAAATATCAAAATATGTTAAATAATATTATTAATCAGAATTTAACTCATTTGCATGTTTGTTTATGTTAGAAATCTTGGTTTTGACAAAAGGGCATTTTAGTCAACATTAAGCATAATTACGGAATCAAGTAAATAAACTCAGATTGCTAGGTGACCATGTAATATAACCTCAGAGGGTAATACTACTACATAATATGGTCACAAAGGAATCTTAATGCATAAAGAAACTAAGCTAATTCGGGTCAGAACTGAAAGTCAAAGAAAAAGTTAAGCTTTTGCGACTTTTGGTTGCGAACCGATCCTAAACTTTAGAATTGTTGGGTTGAACATGCTTAGACATGTTCTAATAATGTTTACCAAGTTATTAAAGTGATAAAACATATTTTATAACCTCTACATTATCAAATTTGAATTTATTTAAAAACTGACCCGTTTGACTTTTTATGTTAATTACTTTGACCCGACAATTAGTAAACGTGGTAATTAGGAGGTGCCCTTTTGAGGGAATAACACCTACCTAATTACGATCACGTAGCCATATTCGCCTCGAACTATGACTGGACCATTTAGGTTTAAACCGAATGTCAAAACCGAATTACGGTAACTTTAACTTTCGGCTTTTAAATATATAAAAAACCGAACTAAGGAGGCTAAGGACACTAGCTTGAAACTTGAACTAAGGAGAGCTTCCTTTTGATCAGGAACCTCAGAGAAACCAAGCAAGGAAGGAGAGATTGAAAATTTGAAATGAGCAAGTTGCAAATGAGGGTAAAGGACCTATTTATAGCGCAAAAGGAGGTCTTATGTTGCAACAAGGTGTCCAGGGGTGTTGTAAGAGCTTAACAAGTGTCCATATACGTGTTCCAAAACAGCTAACCGCCGCTGGTATCGAGTTATGTGTGTAGAAGATGACAAACCTGCAGCTGTCCAAAACTACTACCCAGATACAGTGTTTATGGACCGTAAGCATATACCTCATACGGTCCGTAACCGCTTTTGAATTGTTTCACCCAGATACAGTCCTTATGGACCATAAGCTTGAACCTTTTACGGTCCGTATGCGATTGGTCAGAGAACTAAATTTTTAAACTTTACATATTTGGCCCCATAACTTTTATATTCAATATTAATTATTCCCGAGAGCATGTTTTAACATTATAAAGCACCAGGTTTGATAAAAGGTCACTCAGAGGCATAAATTAGCATGTTGACACTTTTAGTCCCTCTGCATACACCTTTTCATTGTTTGACATCTTTAACCCTTCAAAGTCAACTTATTATCCGTCTAGGGTTTATGACACGTGTCTTCTTACTATTGGGTATGATTTTGCGTGGTGTTACATCCTCACCCCCTTAAAAGAAATCTCGATCTCGAGATTTGCTGAAATAAATAAGGGTACTTCTGTCACATAGTGGATTCAACTTCCCACGTATATTCTGGGCCTCTACGGGCATCCCATTTTACTTTCACAATTGGCACGTGTTTTCTTTGATTCTTTTTAACCTGTCGATCCTCGATCGATATAGGTTTCTCGACAAACCTCAGGCTTTCATCTATCTGCACGTCTTTATGAGACATTGTTAGCGAGTCATCAGCTAGACATTTCTTTAAGTTGCAGATGTGGAACACGTTGTGAATTCCACTAAGCTCTTCAGGCAAGTTTAGCTTATAGGCCACACTCCCGACACATTCGATGATCTCGAATGGTCTGATGTATCTTGGACTTAGTTTACCCTTTTTACCAAATCGCATCACTCCTTTCCAGTGAGACACCTTGAGTAACACTTTATCTCCTATCTAGAATTTTAGAGGTTTGCGCCTTTTATCTGCGTAGCTCTTCTGCCTATCTCTAGCAGCTTTTAGACGATCACGGATCTGTACAATCTTGTCCGTCGTCTCAAGGACTATCTCAGGTCCTAATAGCTGGGTTTCTCCAACTTCCGCCCAACAAACGAACGTTCTGCATTTTCTTCCATATAAGGCCTCAAAAGGCGCAGCTTGAATGCTCGAATGGTAACTGTTGTTGTAGGAGAATTCAATCAAAGGAAGATGATCATCCCAACTTCTACCCAAATCAATGACACATGCCCGAAGCATGTCTTCTAGTGTTTGAATTGTACGCTCACTTTGCCCATCCGTCTGAGGATGATAAGCTGTACTGAAATTCAAACGAGTGCCTAAGGATTGTTGGAAACTTTTCCAAAAATGAGAAGTGTATCTTGTATCCCTATCGGATATAATAGATACTGGCAATCTCGTCCACATATAATTGGGCTAGTTTATCAGAGCTACGAGTCTCCTTGATGGGCAAGAGATGAGCTGACTTAGTCAGTCTGTCAACTATGACCCATATTGTATCATTTCTATGTCTTGTCTTAGGTAACTTGGTGATAAAATCCATGGTTACCATTTCCCATTTCCATGTGGGAAGTTCTGGTTGTTGCAGCAATCCTGACGACTTTTGATGTTCGGCTTTAACCTGTGAGCACGTCAAATATTTAGCTACGTGTGTGGCTATGGATTTCTTCAAACCCATCCAGCAATAGTTTACCTTCAAATATTGATACATTTTATCACTCCCCGGGTGAGCTGAATATTTGGAATTATGAGCTTCTTGGAGGATTATATCTCTAAGTCCTCCAATAATTGGAACTCAGATTCGACCATTCAATCTCAGGATTCCAACATTCCCAGGTGACAAATGATTAAAAGTTGCACCTAATGTTTCTTCTTGAAGATTATCTTCCATTGCAACTTCTTTCTGTGATGTCAACAACTTCTCGTTTAGACTGTTCTTTAGTTCAATACTCTTAGCATTGATCCGTATAGGTTTGACTCTTTCTTTCCTGCTCAGAGCATCAGCGACTACATTCGCTTTGCCAGGATGGTAGTGAATTTCACAATCGCAATCGTTCAATGTTTCCATCCAACGGCGTTGCCTCATGTTGAGATCCTTCTGGTTAAACAAGTGTTGGAGACTTTTGTAATCAGAGTATATCACACATTTAGTTCCATATAGGTAATGCCTCCATAGCTTAAGTGCAAATACAATGGCACCCAATTCCAAGTCATGGGTGGTGTAATTCTTTTCATGTACCTTTAGTTGTCGTGATACGTAGGCAATCACCTTGCCTCTTTGCATAAGCACACATCCCATGCCTGTGTGCGAAGCATCATAATAGACAACGAACTCTTCTACCCCTTCAGGTAATGTCAATACAGGATCATTGCTCAACTTCTGCTTGAGCATCTCGAAAGACTCTTGTTGTTTGGGACCCCAGTCAAATTTCACATTCTTGCGGGTCAAAGTAGTTAGAGGTGCAGCTATCCTTGAAAAGTTTTCAATGAATCTCCTGTAATATCCTACCAACCCTAAGAAGCTGCGAATTTCAGTAGGGGTCTTAGGTATTTCCCAATTCATAATTGCTTCTATCTTAGCAAGGAACTGGACTTCGCGAAGCCAGAATTCGCATTTGGAAAATTTTGCGTAAAGCTTTTCTTGTTGCAAAAGTTTGAGAATGCATCGGAGATGTTTCTTGTGATCGGCTTGACTCTTAGAATAAATAAGTATGTCATCGATGAAGACAATGACAAAGTTATCCAGATACGGATTGCAGACTCGATTCATAAGGTCCATGAATGCTGCAGGTGCGTTAGTGAGCCCGAATGTCATCACTAGGAACTCATAGTGCCCATATCTCGTTCTGAATGCAGTTTTGTATACGTCTTCAGTTCTGACCTTCAGTTGATGATACCCCGACTTTAGATTGATATTTGAGAAGAAACTTGCCCCGTGTTGCTGATCAAACAGATCGTCGATCCTGGGTAATGGATAGTGATTTTTGATTGTTACTTTATTTAGCTCGCGATAATCAATGCACAACCGCATTGAACCATCTTTCTTCTTTACAAACAAAATGGGTGCTCCCCAAGGTGACGAGCTAGGCTGAATAAAACCCTTTTCTAAAAGTTCATCTAACTGAGTTATCAGTTCCTTCATTTCGGTCGGTGCTAAGCGGTAAGGAGCTCATGCGACTGGTGCTGCTCCTGTGCCATGTAAATGACACAGTCGTTCTTCAAACATTTGGATGCCTTAAGCATAGACACTTGATCAGGCAATCCATAGTGCGTATCTCCTTGTATAGTAATTGAATCACCAGAAGGGGTTTTGATGATAACTTGTTTCTTATCACAGGCAATCCAGGCTTGGTTAAATGACAACTAATCCATGCCTATAACTATATCAAACCCCGCCAATTTCATTGGCAACAAGTACAACGGAAAATAATGGTTCCTAATGGATATGAAACATCCATCTAGAATTGTTGAAGCAGTTTCTAAGGTACCATCAGCTAGTTCTACCTCATATTTTATGTTTAGAGTTTTAATAGGCAGATTCAACAGTTTACTAAATTTAATGTCTACAAAGGACTTATCTGCACCAGAATCAAATAAAACTCTAGCATATACATCATTTATGAGGAAAGTACCTGTTATAACGTTGTCATCCAACACCGCTTCCCTGGCGTTCATTTGAAACACTCTGGCATTTGTCTTTTTAGCCTCTTCGGGCTTCTTTGCGTTTTTTGGGCGGTTGGTCTTGATGTGCCCTTTTTCATCACAACCGTAACAGGTTGCATTTTTCAGATCCTTACATTCCAACGTTTTTTTGACCCTTCTTCTTATAGATTCCACAGGGTTTAGCCTGTGAATCGATAGTGCATTTCCCGAAGTGGTTCCGTTTACAGTTCTTGCACAAGGGCTTTTCACCCGACTGATTTGAGCTTTTCTTAAACCCAGAGTTACCCTTCTTTTTCTTATCAGAACGTTGCGAGTTATCTTCTTCTCTCTTTCTCTTCCCTTCGTCTGTAGTCTTTACAGACTTATTTCTAACAATATCCAGTGTCAGGGATAGAGACAGATCCACTGCTGACCTATAAGTGGCAGGCTTTGAAGTCTTCACATGTCTTTTCACCTCGGGAGCCAAACCACCAATGAAGCGTGTTATACGCTTTGGTTCTGGAGTTACTAAATAAGGTACCAATCTAGACATGGAGTTGAAGCTAGTAACATAAGCTTGACAATCTAAGTTCTTCATAACCAGAGTTAAGAAGTCAGCTTCAACTTTTTCCACTTCGTGTTGCGAGCAGAAAGTTTCTTTCATTAGTTCTACAAATTTATTCCACGACAGATTGTAAAGTGGAATTTTCCCCGAGGCCTGTATTAGTGCCCTCCACCAAACTAGGGCATCACCCTTAAAAGACTAAGACACAAACTTTACAACATCCACCCTGGTACACCCACTAATGTCAACAACTCTCTCCATCTCGTCAAGCCACTTCATACAATCGATGGCTCCTTTTTCACCAGTGAAGTCTCTTGGTTTGCAAGAGACAAAGTACTTATAGGAACAAACTTTGGAACGTGGTTCCTGGTCAAACACTATCTACTTGGATAGTTGACTGTTTTGATTTGACGAATGTTGAGATTCGTCCTTTTTAGATGTATGCGTTTTGGTAGAGGGCTTAGAATGAGCCACTGAATGAGTCTTGGTGCGAGTAGCACTCGAATATCTGAATACTCTGCCAACAACTTTAGTTACAGCTATGTCTATCATAGCTTGCAAATCGGCACCCGTTACGTTCAATCTAGTATCAATATTCCTTTCAGTAGGGTGACTATGAGCTTCATCCGAGCCAGCCATGACGAAGCTTGAATGCTATATATCAAATGACAACAACTTGTTTAGTGGTCTTATATTGAATCATCATATTCGGTGATTCACTAATCATGGTATAAATAGGCCATATTGGTTTACATGTTTAATCAGTTTTGAAGAATATTTAATTAAACTTTTTATTATGGTTAGCCTAGGTTATAAAAACCATTATAAGCATTAGAGTGGAACAAAAGGCCTTGTCACAAGGACGATTTTAAATTATAGGCCATGATCTTATGGGATTAAGGCATTAAGGTTTGAACATAGTTCATCACTTCTTTGACAGAGAGTGTCATAGACTACTACTGTCGTTATAAAAATGGTATAGTTTGGCCTGAAAGGCAGAACAATAACATCACCAGTGGATGCTTTAATATACTCATCATATTTGATGATATCATCCATGATTTATTGATCATTTAGGCTATAGAAAGAATTTGGGAAGAATTCAAGTATTAAGATGACTAGTGTGATTTTCTCGAACCACATTTGTCAGGAGTGCTAACATGTTCTTAGATGTTAACAAGGATTTAGCATCTTAAGAGGGTTTACCATCATAGCCATGTCTATATTGACATATCGGCTAGGTTAAACCATTAAGACAGTCCTTTGGAATTTATTGGCAGATCAACTATAAATTGAAATGATAGTTTAAACAATGATATAATGCCTATATACGTATAATAACAATTGTAATTTCCAAAAGAAAATTTCTCATTAAAGTACTAAGAATTCATAAACTGCCCTAAACGGGTCTTTAAATAAATAAACTTGTCCACGCAGGGACTAAATGAAAAACAAGTCCTCGCAGGGACTGATACTTAAAAGAAATGTCCACGCAGGGACTTAATTGAAATGAAAATTACAAAACAAAAGTAGGGGTCTTCAATGATCCTTCTTCCCCTTTATGAAGTTTGCAAGACCCTTAAGGAATTTATGGGTCTTTCTTTCCCGTTCTTCCACCCTATGTTCAACTTCTTCCAAACTTTGTAAGATTTCTTGTGGTTGTGGTTGTTGAGGTGGAGGTTGAGGTTGTTGCTGGTGTTGATGTTGTGGGTGTTGATACCCATAAGCAGGGTACCCAGTTGGGTACGCGGGTGGAAAAAGGTGGGGGATAGAGGGCGTTATAATTAACTGCCTCGACGTATGGGTCGTAGGCAACTTGTTGGTAGTTATAACCCGTAGGAGCTTGTTGCTCAAACGGGTTGTACCAAGTTGTATCTGGGTAAGCAGGAATTGGGTTTTCAAAACCCAATGGAGGTGGCGGTGGTGCAAAAGTGGCTGGTGTAGGATCAATTTCTGGCACAGTGTTTGAAGGCCCACCCATTTGTGGATCTTCAAAAATGGGAGGGTAGTTGATGTGTGTAAAATGCAACATATAAATTACATCAAATGAGGCATAAAACTAACCCTTTTTTAGTACTAATGTTGGAAAAAGTGTGCTTTTGTCTTCCTTTTGTATTTTCAGGGTTAAATGAGAGCAAATAAACAAAAGAAGCAAAGATACAACTAAATCTAACACAAATACAAGAAAAGGAATAAACGTGGCATGCCCGACCCCTCAACAGCATCTCCCCAAGGAAAAACAAGAGATCAGAAGGCTGAACACGCCCCGTGCCCAAGTATCTGCAGAAAAGACAAAGTTGAAGAAGCTTCTATTTCCCAACACGGGGGCGTGGCCAGCTCCACACGGCCGTGGTCAACGCTAAGATTCGCAGAATCCAAACAAATCTTGATAGTACAGATATGCTTCTGCACACGGGGCCGTGCCCAGCGGACACGGGGGCGTGGTCAACTAATACAAACAAACTGCATTTAATGAAGAAAGAGAAGATGGGTGGACACGGGGCCGTGCCCAGCGGGCACGGGGCTGTGTCCGGGCTTCTGTGCAGGCTATAAATAGAGGTGCTTGGTTCACTTCAAAGGCTGTGCCCACCTCTCTCACACTTCACCCACACCCCACCACCATCACAACCCACATCCACCACCATTATCCATCATAGAGTGTGTGTAGTAGTCTCGGGATCCAAGATTGATAGTAAGAGTTCTTGACAATCAAAGGCCATGTTTGCCTAAGTCTCTTACATCACTTGGTGAAGACAAGCATTTAGTGTAATACTTTTTATTTTTAATTTTTTCGCACTTTTTATTTGGTTTTGTATTAATGACTTTAATAACTAGTTTCTTATGTTGAAGGTGAAACTTCCTTATCATTTGTCCGTGTTGTCTTACGTTATTTTACTATTTATATAAAATAAAAGATTTACACCATTCATATCTCCACGGTCTATATGGAGATATGTTGGCTACCTTGTCGGGGGTTAAGGGAATGGTTTGGTAAGGTTCTTGCCTTGTTCAGTGTATAGATCCTGCAAGGACCTAGGTCAAGCTTACTAGGACCTCCTTCAATACCTACTGGTATTAGATGGCGGGGGTGCGAATGGCTTGATCCCCTCATATGTAAACTACTATTAATACATTAACCCGGCTACTTAGGATTGTATCCCTGCTGACTCAAACCACTTAGCCGAGGGTAACGTCACCTTCAAAAGAGGGGCCAACCACATTATACATTAATAACTTAATTAATTATCTTCCAATAATCCAACCCTTTAGGATTGTATCCTTGCTGACTGAAACTACTGGGTTGAGGGTAACGTCACCTTCAAAAGAGGGGCCTACTACTATAACTAAGATAATCTCTTAAAAAGTGCAAAAGTGCGGAAATAATCAAAGGTTACACTAAAGGTGAGTCGGATCCAAGTGATTCATCTTGTCTATCTGTTTTTATGTTTATTTTTATTTTCAGCATTTTTAGTTTTTATTTTCATGTTTAAAACTTTTTTCTAAACTTTTGATTTGATTAGACGTTGAGGATAAACCGGTACTAAAAGCTCTTGTGTCCTTGGACGACCTCGGTATCTTACCAACGTTATACTACGCTCACGATGGGTGCACTTGCCCATATGTGTGTTTTGTGTTAGTAAAATATCGTGTTTTATAAATTTAAAACTTGACTAAAGTGTTGAAAAGGGCTAAAATATACATAAAAACATATTCACACTGACACACATCAGTAGTTGCTTTAAGTTTGTGGGGTTCTGATGAGCATACCCCCTCGCACGGACATTCGTGCGTTTCTCCTTCGCCTTGATGGTTCTGGTGGTGGCAGAGGTTGTTCTTGAGCTGGCGGCGGTGGTGGTGTGACTACTTGAAAGTACGGATCCTTAGAGGGAGTCCGTTGTGGTGGTTGCGAGTCATGGTGAGAGGGAGTGTATGCAAACTTCCACTGCCCAAACCACTTTGAATAATTATCTAGGGAGATCTCGCAAAAGAAGAACCGCTAGAAATACAAATGGAATGCGTGGGCGTCCCTAATGGTGGCATCTCTGGATCTGGATCCTCGTCCATATCCATGTCTTCTAGGAAATGGTCTTCTGGGCCCAGCAGGTTATGACCCGCCGGTATATTGATATAGTCGTTAGTGTCAAAGTGACCCTGAGAGTAAGAGTGGTGAGAAGAATGGTGGGAGGGGTGATGGGAATGGTGCGAGTGCACCGACTGTTGCGAATGGTGTGAGCCTTGAGGCTCGTCTGGCTGCTACGGACAAAATGAATGGTGATAGGAGGGTGAGGTGCTAAGTGAGACAGAACGTCTCGCAGGTTCAAGGGAGTGTCTCCAATCATCATATGGGTCTGAGCTAAACAATGCAGAGGGAGTACGCCGATGTGAAGGCCCTCCTTCGCTATGCCTTTCTCCCGTCATAGGTGCCTTTCCTCTTCCTCGCATTCTTGGCGGCATTTTCAGTATGTGGACCTGTCAAAAATGAGGAAACAAACCAAAATATATAAACCAAACAAGATTAAGATTAATCCTAGGTCATTTCCGTAGACCCGGAAGTCTAAGGAATGTGCTACTGTGTCATTGAGATTAAACACAAAAGGCTAGTATTTAATTCACTCAATGTTGGCTCTGATACCAACCTGTCACACCCCGATATTTTAACCACAAACCGATGGGCCCGGTGGAGAGTATCGTGACGTAGTTGATATCATCATAGTCAAATATACACAGTTTATAGCACCGAACGCGTATAAGCATAAACAGGTAACCGGATGAGTCATATACAAGTTCCATAAGTTATTATGCTTAAAATATGTTATGATATCAGTAGGATATCAACAAATATGCCCAAGAGATTTTAAAACCGAATTAAGCCTTATAAGGGTATTTTGGTCATTTTATGATTTATAAAAGGGTTTACATGCAAACTGAGGTTCTGGTCATAAACCTTCTGTAAAAAATATTTATTTTATGTTATATTAACAGTAGGATATCATATGTATGTGTGGTTTACCATTTATGGCCAAACTATGCCCCGAAGGGCATTTTGGTCATTTCACACATAGTTTTAAGGACTTGTTTGGGATTCTGTGTCCATGACTTATACCTACTGTAAAATATTAAAAATGATTTATAAAATCAGTAGGTAATAAGTCTTGAGTGCTAAGTATGGTTTAGAACCATACTATGCACCTTAATGTCGTAACAATCGATAAATGACAATTATTTCGATTTTTATGAAATTATGAGGTTATGACCAGTTTTGAATGGTCAAAATAATTTATTTATCCTATCATATCAGTAACAAAAAGTTCTTGCATGTTAATCTTATTTAAAACTCCATTTATGTGTGAAAAGGGCATAATCGTCATTTATTAATATAATACGAAAACTCATGCATGACTCAGTAAGTAATCTGATTTGAAATCCCAATTAGTCCTAAATATGATGTCATAATAGTGGTTAATGAATTTTTACGTCAAAATTATGTTTAAACTTAATTTGCATGCAAAAGGGTTTAGTCCTCATAAAAGCATGTTTTGCGATTTTTTATATAATTTCTGTTGGTGTACAGATTATAAATGTCAAAATATGTTAAATAATATTACTAATCGGAATTTAACTCATTTGCATGTTTGTTTATGTTAGAAATCTCATTTTTGACAAAAAGGGCATTTTAGTCAACATTAAGCATAATTACGGAATCAAGTAAATAAACTCAGATTGCTAGGTGACCATGTAATATAACCTCAGAGGGTTATACTACTACATAATATAGTCACAAAGGAACCTTAATGCATAAAGAAACTAAGCTAATTCGGGTCAGAACTGAAAGTCAAAGAAAAAGTTAAGCTTTTGCGACTTTCGGTTGCGAACCGAACGTAAACTTTAGAATTGTTGGGTTGAACATGCTTAGTCGTGTTCTAATAATGTTTACCAAGTTATTAAAGTGATAAAACATATTTTATAACCTCTACATTATCAGATTTGAATTTATTTAAAAACTGACCCGTTTGACTTTTTATGTTAATTACTTTGACCCAACAATTAATTAAGTAAACGTGGTAATTAGGAGGTGCCCATATTCGCCTCGAACAATGGCTGGACCGTTTAGGTCTAAATCGAATGTCAAAACCGAATTACGGTAACTTTAACTTTCGGCTTTTAATTGTATAAAAAACCGAACTAAGGAGGCTAAGGACACTTACAAAGGGTCCTAGCTTGAAACTTGAACTAAGGAGAGCTTCCTTTTGATCAGGAACCTTAGAGAAACCAAGCAAGGAAGGAGAGATTGAAAATTTGAAATGAGCAAGTTGCAAATGAGGGTGAGGGACCTATTTATAGTGCAAAAGGAGGTCTTATGTTGCAACCAGGTGTCCAGGGGTGTTGTAAGAGCTTAACAATTGTCCATATACGTGTTCCAAAACAGCTAACAGCCGCTGGTATCGAGTTATGTGTGTAGAAGATGACAAACCTGCAGCTGTCCAAAACTACTGCCCCGATACAGTGTTTACGGACCGTAAGCATATACCTCCTATGGTCCGTAACCGCTTTTGAATTGTTTCGCCTAGATCCAGTCCTTACGGACCGTAAGCCTGAACCTTTTATGGTCCGTATGCGATTGGTCAGAGAACTAAATTTTTAAACTTTACTTATTTGGCCCCTTAACTTTTATATTCAATATTAATTATTCCCGAGAGCATGCTTTAACATTATAAAGCCCCGGGTTTGATAAAATGTCACTTAGAGGCATAAATTAGCATGTTGACACTTTTAGTCCCTCCGCATACATCTTTTCATTGTTGACATCTTTAACCATTCAAAGTCAACTTATTACCCGTCTAGGGTTTATGACACGTGTCTTCTTACTATTGAGTATGGTTTTTCATGGTGTTACAAAAAGTGTTTCACCCCTACATTTCAAGTATAAAAGTTGTCAAATCGGATGGAAGAGCACAAAGATATGTGGAACAAGACTACTTTGGGTTTATTCGGAACCAACTAGTTGAAATGCTGATGGGTGCGAACAAAGATATGTGGAGGTACATCTAAGAGAGTGATTTACCGAGGGACTACAACGCGCAACTGGAGAGAATAAATTTTACCGGGGTTGGAAGAGCACCCATGGAGCATTGGATGGAGATGCCTCAGGTAGGACTCCTTCTTGCCCATAGGTATGGTGTGATTGTTAACATATTAGACATCAGAGGTTGTTCGACTGTATTCCCCTTCTATCATCCAAAGCGCGAACGTGTCCCCCATCAGGTCGTTTCACTGGTATATGTTAATGATGGTCATTTCATCCACGACAAACTTGAAGGGGACTATCCAAAGCTGTCACCGAACTATCTCTGGAGAACACACACGGGCGTAGAAGCAACACTTTGGACGGAAAACTACACGGGACGGATAACGTGGTATGAAATGATAACGAAGCCTAACATTGACAGGGCAATGAATTATAGTTAAAGAAAAATTTATTTGTATAGTTTATTCCATTTGTTTATTGACAACACAGTGCATTGTATAGATTCATTTGTATATTTAATGAAAATTTCATTTGTATAATATATTCCATTTGTTTATTGACAACACAGTGCATTGTATTGATTCATTTGTATAGTTAAAGAAAAATTTATTTGTATAGTTTATTTCATTTGTTTATTGACAACATAGTACATTGTATTGATTTATTTGTATATTTAAAAAAAATTATTTGTATAATTTATTCCATTTGTTTATTGACAACACAGTGTATTGTATTAATTAATTTGTAATTTTAAAGAATAATTTATTTGTATAATGTATTCCATTTGTTCATTGACAAGACAATGCATTGTATTGATTAATTTGTAATTTTAAAGAATAATAATTTTATTGACAACACAATGTATTGTATTGATTAATTTGTAATTTTAAAGAATAGTTTATTTGTATAATGTATTCTATTTGTTTATTGACAAGACATTGCATTATATTGATTAATTTGTAATTTTAAAGAATAGTTTATTTGTATAATGTATTCCATTTGTTTATTGACAAGACAATGCATTATATTGATTCATTTGTGATTTTAAAGAATAATAATTTATTTGTAAAGTATGCTAGAATACATAAAAATACGTTAAAATATGCTAAAATATGTCAGAATACGCTAAAATACGTTAGAATACGCTAAATACTGTTAAATTACACTAAAAATACGTCAAAATGTGTCAAAATATGCTAAAATACGCTAAGATACATTAAACTATGCTCAAATACTCTAAAATTCGCTAAAAAGCGTTAAAATACGCTAAAATATGTTAAAATACGCTAAAATACATCAAAATACGCTAAAATACGTTACAATACGCTAAAGTATGTCAAATTACAATAAAATACGCTAAAATACCCCCCAAATACGTTAAATACTCCAAAATACGTTAAAATACGCTAAAAATATGTTAAAGTAAGCTAAAATACGTCAAATACGCTCAAATACGTCAAAATACTCTAAAATACGCTAAAATACGTCAAAATATGCAAAATTACGTCAAAATACGCAACTAATGATATTTCAACACGCGTATACATATAACACGACACTATACAATACAAGTGGATTTCAAACAAAACTGTACGTAATCATATAATACGATAATCACACGCAACTGAACATCACTGAAACGACGCATGTTGAAGGTATACTTCATAAATGACAAATTACGCGAAAGTTCGTCAAAATACGACACATATACGCGTCGAACCGAGGAAAATTGAAGAAACCGAATGATCCAATTTAGTTATCACATTTCTTGTAATATTTGTGACACGTGTGTAGGAGAGGGACAGAAAGTGTTCCGATACGTT
The DNA here is from genome assembly GCA_030545235.1 of Helianthus tuberosus. Lineage (NCBI taxonomy): Eukaryota > Viridiplantae > Streptophyta > Magnoliopsida > Asterales > Asteraceae > Helianthus > Helianthus tuberosus. The sequence goes on along the minus strand of JARYGA010014873.1, from coordinate 11,444 downwards.
TGTTTTTGAATTTGTCTCATCAGTTATAGTTTCAACATCCCTTAAAATTCAAGTACGGGTTAAAGTTGTGACAAGAGTTAAACCGGGCGGTATCATTTCCTTAAACACACTACTTTAAACTCATACCCTCCTATCATGTAAGCCACTAAGTATAATTCATGAATTACATCCATATTTATTGGATAATAAACCCCCGATAATCTTGGAGTTTAGTTTTTGAAAACCTCAAGAAAATCAGTGAGATATTCAATACATTCCCAACCCTTATCCGGAAACGGTATATCTCAAGCACACGATGCAAGACAAATATGAAAAGGTTTTAAAGTTTGTTTTTGTTGTAGAGCATTTTCAAACACTTTAAAAGTTGAATTCTTCCTAATAGGCATGTCCGAATTCCTATCTAAATAAATGGCACCGGTATCTTCCTAATGAACAAGGTTTTAGAAATATGTTACGTGATCATTCGGTTTCTTCAATTTTGAATTCTTTTGATTGTGTAATTACACAAATACCCTTATTCATTTAATTAAATAGATAAAATTAACCAACTAATTACCATCATACCATTCTTTTAAAATCTCAAGATGATAAAGATCAAGGGTCCATATAAGTTCACACAGTTCACTGTTGGGAGAGTGTTCACTATAGAACCGTACCCTATATATATATATATATATATATATGGTAGAGTTCTAGAGTGAACACTAGGGTATTTGTGAACTGAGTGAACATCCTGACCATTGATTTACATCATCAAATCATAAAATACTAGTGTATTTTCATCATCAAATCATGGCCATTAATTTACAATTGTGTATTGATAATCAAGGGTTAAGATTAGTTCACTAGTGTTCACAATCATGGGGTTGTTCACTAATTAACATAACCCTATCTATCCTACCCGATAAAGTTCATACCTAGGGGACACATGGCATCCATCTAGGGCCTCTATTTTCTATTTTCCCGCCAAAAATCACAAGAAATCTCTTTGGTGTATCCGATTTGGACTATCCACTTGACTAAAAGCAGTCAAAAATTATTATCATATATAAACTTATAACCCGGCTCCTTTCATTCTTTACCTCACAATCTCACCGCGCCGATTAGGGTTTCTCTCTTTCTCTTCCTAGGGTTTCTATCTTCCATCACACGACTCTATCTTCTCCATCCTTATATCGCCTCATGAAACATCTTCATTGTTATGGGTGGTTTTCTAAACATATATCCTGGATTATATTCTGACTCTGTTACTTTTGATTGTGATCAGGATACCGGATCAGGATATTGGTAACATCCTGATGCAGTATCATGGTAATGACTAATTATCCACGTGCAGATTAGTGAAGCTTGCTTATAACGGTCAAGAGGACTGTTTCTCCTGAAGACTCGGACTAGATGGTTGAGAAGGGAACGTTGAAGCCGCAAAGAAGGGGTCTCCAACGTTCTAAAGGGAATATTCGGAGCATCCCCCTTTTTTAGGATAGTTTTTTATTTCCTTTTTCTATATAAAGGAATGTACATATCATATGAACACACAACTTTTTCACGCACACTTCTGCTCTCTCTACTAGCTACAATCACTCACAAACACTTACACTTAAAATTGTGCTCGAATCTCATTGTAACACATAGTTGATCCGCATCATATCCTGCACTGTGTCCTGAAGTTTGAAGCAATAAGAAGAACTAGGCAGCTGCGATTGTCAGCTCCCGAGGTTTTATGCCGGCGATCTAGATTGATCAATGGCTTTCCTCGTATATCTCGTGTCACCCTTTATTTTTTAGCTCATTGTTTGATTGTTGGTATAGCTCGATATGCTGAGCTATATCCTGAAAACTGTTTTCGTAAACAACATACTCAGAATATTTTCAACTCACATTGTTAGCACACTACCTTAGCACACTACCTCACTTAACTAATTTGATCACTTAATTGCTTTGGTAATTTTTGACCAAAACAATTTGGCGCCCACCGTGGGGCGAGTGGTGCTATTTCTACTAAAAGATTTCGTAAAATCATTACTTGCTGTTCTGTTTTCAAAATTTTTTCTACACTATTTTCAATGGCCTCAAATTCAAACATGAGCTCTTCCACCGTGTTCGCTACAACCTCTGCAACAATCGGTTCGGTGCTTCCACCACCTCCAAGGATGCAACCCTCTTCACAGCCTCAGGCACCTCTAAGAAGGACTAAAACTCATGTTGCTCGGGATATTATCCCCACTCAGAATGTTCAAAGATCTGCTGTCTCGGGGGGAACTCCTATTTTGGCTTCTAATGATGAAATTCTAACTTTGTTTGGTAGTATACAGGATTAGATGAAGCAACAGCAGGAGACCAACCAAATGCTGATAAGAGAGATACAACTCTTGATATCCAGCTCAAGCAGGCCTGCTGAGGATACCGTCACTCCCTTGTAGCCCAAAGCTTTGAACTTCAGTTCAGCAGTATATACTGAGGACCACAGGGGCAATATTGTGCCTAGTCATTCCCAGAGTCATACTCCTGAGATACCCATTTCGGTTAGGGTGTCAACTGTGAGAAGTTCAGGATATGCTCTAGGATATGGCCAGAATCCTCAGGCTGGTAATGTGTCTAATAATACTAATACTCTTGCTACTAATGGTATTGGATCTTTGCAGGATACAGATATGACATCAGCTTTCTCTAGGGAGCTTCAGAAGTTGAAGGATATGATATCCAGTGTACCTGGGGTGGTCCAGTCAATTCCAGAAGTGCCCCAGGATAGCCACAGGATATCCCGGTTTGCACATCCTATTTGTGATGCTGAAATCCCGAAAATATTTCAAACCCCCAACATGAAGCTCTATGACGGAACCACGGATCCCTGAAGAGCATATTGCTCAGTATAGGGAAAGGATGGAAATTAACCATATCCCTCCGGATCTCAAGGAAGCATGCCTTTGCAAGGGTTTTAGCTCTACTCTAACAGGATCAGCCCTAAAATGGCTCCTAAACGTTCCACCTAATTCAATTACATCATTTGTTCACTTAGTCAATTTATTTAACAGTCAGTTTTCTTGTAGTCGAAGTTTTGAGAAACTAACCAGTGATCTCTACAAGATAACTCAAGGGCCTCAGGAATCCTTAAGGGATTATGTGAACAAGTTCAACAGGGAATCTCTGGATATCCCACATCTTGATGTTGCAACAGCTGTGCAGGCATTCAAAATGGAGTTACAAAAAGATTCCCAATTTTACCAAGATTTTGTAATGAATCCTTGCAGGAATCTGGATGAAGCTCGAAACAGGGCATTGAGATATATTCGACTAGAAGATGATAAAAAGATGCAAGAGAGGATGAATTCATCCTCAACTTATGAATCAACTAACAGGAAGTCAGAATCCTCATACAAACCATATCGCTTTAAGCCATATGGTAGGAATGACAACAAGAAAGTGAATGCTGTCGAAGAAGAGGATCCTGAGGAATATCCTGAATTGTCAGAATTTTGTCAAAGAAAGGTGGCCTAGGAAAAACCAACAAAAAGCTGATTGGAAGGATAAATCCAAGTGGTGTGCCTTGCATGAGGATTTTGGGCATGTTACGGAAGATTGCATAGCCCTGAGGAAGGAAATAAGCTATCTGCTAAGCAAAGGATATCTGAAGGATCATCTGTGGAACTTTTTATTCTGCAGCAAAAAGACACGTAAAGGAGGCTAAGGCAGAACGGGGAGACAAGCCAACCAGGATGACAACCCTCACAACTGATAAAGTGATCACGTTCGACAGTGATGACAGGGATGCTGTCCAGGATCCCCATCACGATGGTTTGGTAATAACTCTGTATGTTGCTAATCACTTTGTGCGCAGGATACTGATGGATAATGGCAGCTCCGTCAACATTATTTAGCTAGAAACACTGAAAAGGATGAATGTTTCCCCGATGGATATCACTTCAAAATCCACTGTACTTGTTGGGTTCAGTGGAGAGGCCAAGAATACTGTGGGAGAAATAAAGCTGCCGGTATATGTTGAGGGTGTCAACTCAATGCAACGCTTCTGTGTCATGGACTACTTATCCTGCTACAATATTATATTAGTAGGCCATGGATCCATGATATGAAAGCTGTGCCATCAACCTATCATCAGTGTATCAAGATCCCTACCCCTTGGGGGGTTATCAAGGTGGAAAGTGATCAACAGGAGGCAAAGGAATGTTACTCTTCCTCGATGAAATCTTCAACAAAGCCCAAAGTAGGATAGCAATTAAAGATACGACCCCAGGATATCGCGGAGGCTTCAGAGCAGGATGTTAAGAAAATTATCTTGGATCAGGATAATCCAGATATCTCGGTGCTCGTAGGAACCAATATCCCTCAGGATATTGAAAATCAATTAAATAACTTTTTGAAATGCAGGATGTCAACATTCGTATGGAAGCATAAGGATATGACAGGTATTTCTAAGGATATTATAACTCACAAGCTTGGAATCGACAGGTCTTTCAAGCCTGTTCAGCAAAAGAGAAGGAAGTTTGCTCCTGAACGAAATGCAATTATTCAGGAAGAGGTTGAAAGATTATTAAAGTCCAGGATGATTAGGGAAGTTAAATTTCCCAAATGGCTAGCAAATATTGTCGTAGTTCAAATGAAGAACGGGCAATGGAGAGTTTGTGTAGACTACACAGACTTGAACAAAGCATGTCCTAAAGACCCATTCCCTCTGCCTCATAAAGACTCGATGGTGGACGCCACTGCTGGTCATGAAATGTTAACCTTCATGGATGCATCCTCAGGATTCCAGCAGATACAAATGGAACCTTCGGACCAGGAGGATACTGCTTTTATGACACCAACAGGTATTTATTGTTATACTGTTATGCCTTTTGGTCTGAAAAATGTAGGCGCAACATATCAAAGATTGGTGAACATGATGTTTAAAGACAAACTGGGGGACACCATGGAGGTGTACATTGATGATACGGTGGTAAAATCCAAGAAGGCTTAGGATCATCTCCGGGATATTGAAGAAGCGTTTGATATCCTGGACCAATACAATATGAAATTAAATCCTGCCAAATGCCATTTTGGAGTGGGGGCAGGAAACTTTTTGGGATATATGGTGACTAAAAGGGGGATAGAAGCAAGCCCGGAACAAATCAAAGCTATCCTGGATATCAAGTTACCTTCCAACATGAAAGATGTAAAGAGATTAACAGGGCGAGTAGCAGCATTAAACAAGTTTATATCGAGATCCTCGGAGAAATGCAAGGAATTCTACGATATCCTGAAAAAGAATAAGAAATTCGAATGGGGAGAGAAGCATGAAGCAGCCTTGCAGGAATTGAAGCAATATCTTTCAACTACACCTCTATTGATGAAGCCAGAGGATGGTGAACCATTATCCCTACATCTTGCAGTATCAGGGAATGCAGTAAGTGATGTTCTGGTAAAGGATCACGAAGGTCAGCAATATCCTGTCTATTATGTTAGTAAAAGTTTATTAGATGCAGAAACTAGATATTCTCATTTAGAAAAAAATGATATTGGCCCTAGTTATGGCATCAACTAAGCTTAGACATTATTTTGAGACAAATAGGATTCATGTTAAAACTAATTATCCTGTTAAAAATGTGCTTAGGAAACCTGAGATGTCGGGTAGAATGGCTAAGTAGTCAGTAAAATTAAGTGCCTATGATCTAGTATATGAACCTAGAAATGCTATAAAGTCTCATGCTCTAGCAGACTTTTTGGCTGATTTCAGTAGTGATATTCATAATGAAGTAGACCTAGAAGTACAACAACTAGGAGAAAACTTAGAATCCTGGACATTATATATTGATGGTGCATCTAATGTGAGAGGTGTAGGATTGGGTATACTACTAAAATGGCCACAGGGGGACATATTACCCCAGGCTATTAGATGTGAATTTCCTGCCACTAATAATGAAACAGAATATGAAGCTTTAATTGCAGGATTAGAGTTGGCCAGGAGTATGAATATTAAAAGTTTGCAAGTATATGTTGATTCCTTATTAATTGCTAACCATTTTAATGGATCCTATGCAGTCAAAGGTGAAAGGTTAATCGAGTATCTTGAAATTCTCAAAAAATTAGCAGGATATTTCGATGTTTTCACACTTGAACAGGTACCAAGAAAAGATAATGCTGAAGCAGATGCCTTGGAAAACTTAGGATCATCAGTCAGAATACCAAAATGAACTCAGATATCAATACTTCATATCCTATATCCTGCAGTGGGTCTCTTCAAATCTCAGGATAAGGAAGTAGCAAGTATCCATGATCCTGATGATGAGTATCCTGAGGAGGATCCTAAGTCATGGATGACCCCAATCATGAAATACCTCACAATAGGACACATCCCAAAGGATGAGAATCCTAAGGCTTTTAGGATGAAGGTATCTCGATTTACTATTATAAATAATGTTCTATATAAGAAATCTCTTGCAGGACCATACCTGAGGTGCTTGGAGGATCCCGAAACTAAGGAAGTGCTTAAGGATATACACGAAGGGGATTGTGGCAACCATACTGGGGGTAGGTCGTTATTTTCAAAGGTGTTACAACAGGATACAATTGGCCAACGATAAGGAAAGATGCTGCAGAGTATGCTCTAAGATGTGATGCGTGTCAAAGGCACAACAATATACTGCATCAACCTGCTGAACCACTATATCCTATTTCTTCCCCTTGGCCATTCATGAAATGGGGTATGGACATAGTGGGAAAGTTGCCAAAAGCTCCAGGAGGAAAAGTTTTTATGCTGGCAATGACAGATTGTTTCTCCAAATGGGTTGAAGCTGTGGCATTTGTTCAAGTCAGAGACCAAGAAGTACTATCCTTCATAAAAAGGAATATCCTAACTAGGTTTGGGATACCAGCCGAGATAATTTATGACAATTGCTATCAGTTTATCAGTAAGAGGACTACCGACTTTTGCAAGAGTTGGGGAATCAAAATGATCACATCCACACCGGTACATCCTCAAGCAACTGGACAAGCAAAATCCTCGAACAAGATAATTGTCAACAATTTGAAGAAAAGACTAGGAGCTAAGAAAGGAAGATGGGCAGAAGAGTTGCCCTTTGTTTTATGGGCTGATAGGAAAACAGTAAAGAGTGCAACTGGGCAAACTCCATTTTCCTTAGTGTTTGGAGCTGAAGCGGTGATCCCGACAGAAATGGTGATACCAAAAGTAAGATCCAATCTCTGGGATCATGAGAAGAATCCTGAAGCTCTATGCCAAGAATTGGATATTGTAGATGAGACTAGGGATGCGACAAAATTAAGAATGGCAGCATATTAACAGAGGATATGCAGAGCATACAACAAAAACCTAAGGACGAGAAGGTTTCAAGTTGCAGATTGGGTATTAAGGAAACCTTTTCAGAATACTACTAATCCTGCCGATGGAAAGTTAGCTCCAAAATGGGAAGGACCATATGAGATTGAATCAGAATCCGGGAAAGGAGCATACAGACTTAAGAATATGGAGGGGGATATATTGCCAAGATCCTGGAATGCTATACACCTCAAAGCCTATTTCAAGTGAAGTTAGAATTGAATTTCTAACTCAGGATGGTATGAATTCTATCCCTTTTAAATATAATTTTATTTTATTCTTTTTGAACCCAATACTGACTTAAGCATCAGAGGGGTGTTAGCCAACCTAGCACCCACCTTAGTTCAAGGTTGTTTTGCAGAATATGCTTTGAGATATAGCTCCAGGATATACACTCAGGATAATTCAAAAGATTAGAGTATTGGCCCCCTCTCTCACGACTAAGGGATTCTAATCCCTTCAAAGGTTTAAAGGTATTCACCTTTCTCCCGAATTGGGTTTAAACACCCCGCCTGGAGCGCAAGTTATCCAGGAATAGTTCAAGATAGCGGGACCAGTCCATGTAAAAGTGGCTGACAATTTCGTTATTATTGGCTATATCCTGGATCCTAAAGATATATGAGGATTGATCACCCTCTCTCACGAAAGGGTATTTTCATACTCTCTAAAGTTTAAAGGTTTTCACTTTTCTAAGTCTTGGAGTTTATACACTCCCGCCTGTAGCACACGAAAATTTGGAATATCCCCAGTATGCTTAGGGTTTATCCCTAGAACATTGAGGATCTATCTCCAGAATATTTAGGGTTTATCCCCTGTAATACTAAAGTTATGTACAAGTGTAAAATCAGTTGTGATTGATGCACAAAATTTCCTAAGCATTTAAAAACGATGTATACAGGGGACATTCCTCTCAAGGCATTGTGAAAAGCTTAAAGGATCAAGTTTGGGCTTGGTTCACTAAGTTTCTCAGACTGGGGACATTTTCGATGGAAAGGATGCAAGAGGATTGAAGTCTAAGGATTGAGATGTATTCTATTTCTGGTATGATCTCTCCTTTTTATTCTTTAAAAGCCTTATTCAAATTATCTAAGTTTTTGAAACCGTGTTTGACGAAAGTCTTGATGGAATATTTATGAGTATCCTGACCAGAAAATACTCTCAAGATATTTGGTTAGAATATTTGGAATATTGTACTAAGACTAAAAATAGAAAGTACATTCAAATCAAACAACACATAACAAGCTTTGCAAAATAAGAATAAATAAGGGCAAAAAATGTTAGTTTATTATTAACATTGAAAAAGGTTGTGTTTCTGGCTTCATCTCAAACCGAGATCCATCCACCAAAAACACAATTAGTCTTAACCATATTTACTTAACAATTGAAGGCTTCGTCTTGAAACTCAAGATCCCTCTACCCTCAATTGTTAAACTGTTCAAAATAAAGCATACTAATTGATGACCAAGGGCTTCGTCCTAAAACTTAGGATCCCTCCACCTTTGGTCATCATTTTGTCTAAGTGTAGGAAATTAAATTGTTCGACAACTACTACAACCATCAGAAATTAAAAAGTGGGCTCCGGCTTAGACATGAATATCCATCATCGCCCACTTCGCTGCTTTCAAGGAGCAACACCTTCTTCAACCGCAATATCTCCTCCAGTACCCGCACTAGCATCACCATCAGGATTCTTCTCAGCATCACCACCGGCATCAGCCGCCTCCTCTGCCGCCTTGGAAGGCTCTTCACCAGTAGGCTTCGTAGGATATTCAATGGGATTACCTCCGAGATCCTTTAATTTCGCCTCCCATACGTTGACATTCCAGGAGGGGCATTCAAAGCCCATGGCTTTGGCCTCATAGCCCATCCTTAACCGGGCTTGAAGAAGGGAAATTGCAACGGATCCTTTGAGGCCTTCCCGGTAAGTGTTCATATCCTGCTGGTATTGAAGATGGGCGGCGTCTAGCTGGGCTTGAGCATCTTGGTTAGCCTTGTTGATAGCAGCTTGATGCTCCTGGGTCATCGCCTTGAATTTGTCTTCGTAATGCTGGGATTTGGCGGCGACAATCATTCCTTGATCGACGATGGTGACTTCGGCCTTCTTTAGCTTCACCTCCAGCATTTTGTTGAGCCCACAAGCTTCCTCGTATAAGTGCATGAGACGCTCGAGTCCCTGCAATCAGGAATACATGAATCAGCATATATAGGCTGTTCAGGATAGTAGTTCAACATATATGTGCAGGATACCAGATGGAAGTTTTTACCTGGTTGAGGAATGAAGTCAAGAACCCGCTGGCTTCATTGAATCCGTGGTTCTCGAAAGGAATGGTCTCAGAGGTAGCAGGAGAGTCCATTTCCTTCCTCTTCCGGGCACTTGAAGTACGTGTCTTGGTAGCTGGAGGACGCTTCGGGGTGGTAACAGCTTTCAAACCGGTGGGCTTGGATGACGTGGTTGCTTTACGGCTTGGCTCTTTCTTCACCTGGATAGGAGCAGAATAGTTGTCCAACTCATCGAGATCAAAGACTTTTGGAACTTTGGCTGGTGCTACATAAAAGGGAGAAATACTTAACTTTTGAATATTTATAAATTATAATTTGTTTCATATATACGAGTGTACTTACCAGACATGTCGGAACTAGATCTTTAGCTTGAACTTGCAAAGGATAGAGAAAAAGTTCTTTCACTCACTGGGAGAGGGTACATATCCTTGATCCTCTGCTCTGATTCTGCACTCGGAGGGGCTAGTTCTTTGAATTTTGTTGCACAAGAAATGAAGATATCAGTTTAGGATATAGTTTCAGGATATATTTGGTGATATTCCTAAAACCCTAAATCCTACCAGAAGTCAACCACTTCACCGGCAGGTCAAAACCCTTAGCGATGGAATCCCTTTTTACAAAAAAAAAAGAACTTTCTTTGCCACTTATCCTCATTCTTTGTAGCCTTGAGGATAATGGGATTTTTGGAAGTTGAAAAAAGAAGAAAACGGCTGTTGCTGTGAGAACGAAGACGATATGCGACAGGAAGATCCTCGATGCAGAGATCAGGAATGTGACGAGACTTGATCTGGTCCAAGGTAACTAGCACACGCAAGACCATGGGCATGGTCTGGGCATAACTAAGGCCGATGAGTTCAAAGAAACGGGAAATGAAAGCCGGAAATGGATACCGGAGCCCAATGGAAAAAGGGTAAGCCTGAAAGCACACCCACTCATCGGAAGATACATCCGATCGGACCTCTCGGTCGAACGGACAAATGATCGTGTCAGCAGGGAAAGCACCGGAGGCTCGTAGGGCGGCAATATCGGCATTATCGAACGAGTAGACTTCTTTTTCAGGTTCTTTGAGAAGATTCTGGTCTTCGAAATTCGGGATCGAGTCAGCAGTGTGTGATCTTGTTCGACTAGCCATAAGGAACAATGAGGTATTACGGAGAAAAAAAAAAAGAAGAACAAGAGAGAAAATACCTGAGAATTCTGAGGAAGATGGTTGCTTATCAAAGAGGAAATGAGAAGATATAAGGGCGAGATTGATATCCATCGAGTATAAATCGCATTGGAAGTTGCACGCTGTCACTTCAACTTAATTGCCTCGATCCAAGAGATAAGATTTAAAATATATTCGTTTGAATTTAGGATTCTAACAGATATATTTTGGGGACAATTGTTATGGGTGGTTTTCTAAACATATATCCTGGATTATATTCTGACTCTGTTACTTTTGATTGTGATCAGGATATTGGTAACATCCTGATGCAGTATCCTGGTAATGACTAATTATCCACGTGTAGATTAGTGAAGCTTGCTTATAACGGTCAAGAGGAATGTTTCTCCTGAAGACTCGGACTAGATAGTTGAGAAGGGAATGTTGAAGCCGCAAAGAAGGGGTCTCCAACGTTCTAAAGGGAATATTCGGAGCATCCCCCGTTTTTAGGATAGTTTGTTATTTCCTTTTTCTATAAAAGGAATGTACGGATCATAGGAACACACAACTTTTTCACGCACACTTCTGCTCTCTCTACTAGCTACAATCACTAACAAACAATTACACTTAAACTTGTGCTCGAATCTCATTGTAACACATAGTTGATCCGCATCATATCCTGCACTGTATCCT
>JARYGA010014872.1:0-34026 GCA_030545235.1 Helianthus tuberosus | reverse complement strand
ATGCGTAAGCAATGACCTTCTGGCGTTGCATCAACACACAACCCAATCCCTGACGCGATGCGTCGCAGTATACCACAAAATCGTCGGTACCTTCCGGTAGAGCTAAGATTGGCGCGTTGCAGAGCTTATCTTTCAATATCTGAAACGCTTCGTCCTGTTTGATTCCCCAATCAAACGTCTTATCCTTCTGGGTCAGGAGCGTCAACGGTTGAGCGATTTTCGAAAAATCCTCGATGAACCTTCGATAGTAGCCAGCCAAACCCAAGAATTGTCGAATCTCGGTTGGCGTTGTAGGCGTCTCCCAATTCTTGATTGCCTCGATCTTTGTGGGATCAACATGAATTCCATCCCCATTAACCACATGTCCAAGAAACTGGACTTCGCGTAGCCAAAACTCGCACTTGGAGAATTTGGCGTACAGTTGTTCCTTCTTTAGCAGCTCCAAAATGGTTCTAAGATGTTGTTCGTGTTCAGCCTTCGTCTTTGAGTAAATCAGGATGTCGTCGATGAATACAATCACGAACTTGTCTAAGTATGGCTTGCAAACTCTATTCATTAGATCCATGAATACCGCCGGTGCGTTTGTCAAACCAAATGGCATCACGAGGAACTCGTAGTGTCCATAACGAGTTCGGAAGGCTGTTTTCGGGATACTTTCCTCCTGTATCCTTAGTTGATGGTATCCAGATCGAAGATCGATCTTAGAGTAACAGCTTGAGCCTTGAAGTTGATCGAACAGATCGTCGATTCTTGGCAGTGGATACCTGTTCTTGATCGTTAGCTTGTTCAGTTCTCTATAGTCAATACACATGCGGAAACTTCCGTCTTTCTTCTTGACAAACAAGACCGGAGCTCCCCAAGGCGAGAAGCTTGGTCGGATAAAACCCTTATCTAACAGCTCCTGGAGCTGTGTTGACAATTCCTGCATCTCTGATGGAGCAAGTCTGTATGGTGCCTTAGCTACAGGCGCTGCGCCTGGAACTAAGTCAATGTGAAACTCCACTTGCCTCTGAGGTGGCAATCCGGGTAAGTCTTCTGGGAATTCTTCTGGATACTCCCTTACTACAGGGATGTCTTCGATTGTTGGCTCAGCAGCCTTCTTATCCACGATGTGTGCCAGAAAAGCAACACATCCTTTTTGTAAACACTTCCTTGCCTTCAAGCAGCTGATAAATCTTAGCGGCGTGTCACGCTTCTCTCCGTGAACCACAATTGTCTCACCATCGTCAGTTGGGATACGAACAACTTTCTCGTGACATACTATCTCCGCCTTGTTTCCGGATAACCAATCCATTCCTACTACCACGTCGAAGCTTCCCAATGGGACTGGTAGTAGATCCAGAGTAAACTCGCGTTCTCCCAATTCTATCACGCAGCCTCTGATTACTTCGTCGGCTCCAACTAACTTTCCATTAGCTAATTCGATCGAGTAGGGTATGTCTAACTTATTAGCAGCTAACCCAAGCATATTCTTAAATTCTAGTGATACGAAGCTATAGTCGGCACCAGTATCAAATAAAACGGATGCATAGCGTTGATTGATAGGGAACGTACCGGTAACAACATTTGGATCTTGGCGTGCTTCTCTAGCTTCAAGTTGGAACACTCTACCACGGGCTTGATTCAGTGTTGGGCAATTCTTCTTAAAATGCCCGATTTCCCCGCAGTTGTAGCATCCGAGTCTCTGCCCATTACCATCCCCATTTCCAGCTGGGGTGTTGTTCTGGTTGGCATTGCCAGCCTGATTTGCATTGTTGCCTCGGTTTCTGTTTCCTCCAAAATTTAGGCGGTTTCCATTTCCACCACGGTTATCATTCCTATTTCCATATCCTCCCTGGCCTCCACGGCCAGTACCAATCCAACAGGTGTCCTTCAAATGACCACGTTTCCCGCATACTTCGCATACTTTTAGCTGACATTGACCCGAATGGTGGCGTAGACAGGTATTGCATCTGGGCTGGGTGCCCATGTATCCTCTTCCTTTCCTTCCACTGCCAGCTGCACCCTGAGCTGGCGTGCTTGGTGCTCCTCTCTTACCATCACCGCTAACACTTTGTTTGAAGTTTGAAAACTTTCTTTTGTTACTTCCGGACGACTCAACATGCGTCTCTTTCTCCTTTGCCTTTACATCACCAAACTTGTTTAAACGAATCCCCTCCTCGGTGAGAGCCACGCTCAAATCGATGGCTTCAGTGATAGTTGCTGGTTTGGAGGAGGTTACCATGCTTATTATTTGGGGAGCCAAACCCCAAATGAAGCGCTCGATTCGCTTGTATTCTGGCGTAACCATGTAAGGAACCACTTGAGATAGGTCATGAAACCTCTGAACGTACTCTGCTACTTTCGGACCATCCATCTTTAAATGCCAAAATTCAGTCTCCAACCTCTGAATTTCTGCGCGTGAACAGTACTTTTTGCGCATCAACTCTTTCAATTCGGCCCAAGTAAGGGCGTAGGCGGCAGCTTCGCCTAAGGTTTGGACTTGTAAGTTCCACCAAGATAGGGCTCCATCGAGAAATAGCCCTGAAATGTATGTGACTTGTTGATCCTCAGCGCATTTGCTCATGCGTAAGACGGAATCAGTTTTCTCAGCCCAGCGGGTAAAGGCAACTGCACCTCCCATGCCATCGAAGTTAACTGGTTTGCAGTCTAAGAACTGCTTGTAGGTGCATCCTGCACGTATGTTAAAACATGTGTTTGGCATTAGCATCACCGCTAAAATCTCCAACTAGTTCATGGTAGGTTCGAATGGCGTAGTATTACCGTGAGGTGGATTGTTATTGCCTTGATTAACACTTCCGCTCCCTCCTGGCTGAGAAGCTGCATACTGCGCTATGGCAGCAGCAATGACTTGTTGTAGCTCTTCCTGAGTGGTAGGCATAGGCTGCTGTTGTCGTCTTGGCGGCATCTTTCTAAAAGATGGTTTAAGTTGGTTAGGCCATAGAAGGCTCCGTGTTTATAATACGTGAATCAGTTCGTAATATAGCGTACGTATATAACGGTAATAATAGTATAATCGCATATCATCTCATGTTATCACACATCACAAATATCAATCACACAACATCCCATACCATAACAATGCAAATAAGTAATCAAGCGAGTCCAAATATGGTGAGAAAACTGCGATTGCCATATAAATGAGACCACATCGTAAGTGTATACATACAATCATCAATCACTAGGGGCTACATCACCCCTGTCAAAAACTACATCAGTATCAATACAACATCAAGTACATAACAAAAGTCAAGTCATAAGTAGTCTCCCAAAAAGTTGTGCAGTCAAAAAGCAATCGCCGCCTTATCACCTCGCCTACCCAAGTGGCACCGATGAGCTCTAAGCAGATGGTGGTGGTGGAGGAGGAAAATGGGTATAAAACAAACGGCGCAACTGTAACCAGTTCGCCTCCATCGCCTGCTGTGTACGAATAATGGAAGCAATCTGCTGCTCCATAGTAGTAAGACGAGCAGCAAAGTCAGGGGGTAATGGTCGTGATGGCTGCAACGGAGAGGGTACCCGGCCATGGCACTGACATGGCTGCAGGCGGGCTCTCTCCAACTCCTGTAGTCGCTGCTCATGCGACTCATGCTGGTGTACAAATGACATCAATACATCCTCGATAGTGTGTCCTACGTGGAACCTGTGGTATGGATCAGTGGGTGGCATAGGGGAAAATGGTGACCACAGCAGTGGCTCACGTGTGGGGTCAAAGGGTGCCACCCCAAAAGGAGCTGTAGTGGGTGGAACAAAAGGAATCTGAGTCATGAAAGGCATGGGCATCGGTACATGCCCATCAGGGTGTGCTGAAGAGCCCTCTCCAGGCCCTGCTGGAGGTATAAACATAGGGACCTGAAACGAAAAGTCAACGTGTGGTGCAACAGAAACCTGTGGAGGGAATGGGGGAACGTCCTCGTCTGCTGGTATCCAGCCATGCTGGGCAGACTCGTCCGGTGGATCCATATGAGCTGCGAATGGTGCATGTCCGGGCTCTATGGGAACGGGATCAAATAAAGGGGCTACAACAGGGTGAACGGGTGCCAAGTGCTCCATAGGGGGGTCAACTGGTACAACAATAATGGGTAACGGATCAATGGGATCAACAGGAACGTCAATGTGGTGATCATCAGCCATGGGCTCAAAAGGTACATCAGCATGCGCAAGGCCATGCTCTGGTAACGGATCAAGGGCAGCTGCCTGCTCAGGAGCAATGGCAGGCTCAAAGTCATCAAATGCCATGTCAAAATCGAAATCAGGATCAATAGGATCAAAAGGGTCATCAGGATCTGCTGGACCCTCCATAAACTGGTCCATCGGGACAAACTCCAAGTCACGATCAGGGTCAAACCCTGGGGGAAACATAGGGTCGGAATCCTCCACGTCCTCGTGGTCAAAAGTGGGACTGGGGATGGGGGCGACAGAAGATGCATGATCAGAATCTGACTCGTGAGAGTAGTGCTGCGCACTCGGGGCATGTGAGGGTACAGAGGCCACAGACTCAAAGGAGTCCGCGACTGGGGAGTGAGCAGGTGACTCCGCGGCAGGAGCATCTGCGATCAACAAGGGATCGGCGGCAGGAAGGGCCTCGCCCTGAGCATCCTCCTCAAAAGGCTCCTCATCGAACATATCGATATCATCCTCCTCATCATCAATGGGTAAGTCGTAGGCTGGGTACGCAGCCAGCGGTATAGGAGCAGGGATCAGTGCCAAGGGTAGATCCCCTGCGATAGGACCATCTGCGAGCTCGCCAGCACCGTCAGGTAGTGCAAAGGGCTGGAAATCGTCCTCATCTGTGCTCGTGAAGTCGGACGTGTAAACCTCATGCTCTGACGACTCCAGGTCATCTGATACAATACGCCTGGGGTCGGTGATGTCTGAACCACCTGAATCAGCCGAATCCATGTATCTGTAACATAAACACAAGTATGCACAAATAGTCAATCATAAATCAAGTAATCACATAAGTCATCAAGTAAGGCATCACATAATTCCTCCTAGTCTTACTAGTCAATACCATCCAGTCTACAAGACTGCTCTATCCTTCACTTAAACCAAACCTCGATCCTCCAGATCGAACCTATAACAAATCAACGTGCTCAACTACCTTAATCACCTCGATCCTCCAGATCGATCCTATAACAAACCAACGTGCTCAACCACCTTAACCATCTCGATCCTCCAGATCGATCCTATATCAAACCAACGTGCTCAATCACTTTAACCATCTCGATCCTCCAGATCGATCCTCAGCCCTCCAAGCTGAACTTATAATTAATAAAATGTGCTCAACATTTGTTTGTAAAAAGTGTGGATCTGGACTTAAGTGGTATGCAGAAAAATGTTTTCGTGAGAGCCCTAGTGATCATAGTCTAGACTCGAGACAGAATCCTAGTTCGCTATGATCAGAGCTCTGATACCAAGCTGTCACACCCTGGCTTTGCGGAAGCGTGGTATATTTTGGTGTGACTTCTTAATACCATAGCTTAATCATAACAAGCTATATGAATTTAAAAACCATGCAAGCCATCCATTAAGTTTTGAAAACAAAATACAGTACCATTGTTTTAACCAACAACCATAACCTTGTTCAACAACATTACAAACTAAAACATAACATAAACGTGGTTTAAGGACTGTGTCTTGTCCAGGAAAGAGACACATCCCCTAAACCCTGATGACTCCATGACAAATGCAGCGGAAAAACGTTCCATACCGTGCCAGATCTCGTTTAATTTCCTGAAATACATGTGAGTTGAAAAATCAACAATAATGTTGAGCGAGTTCATGTGCAAGTGAGTAAGTAAAACACTTGTAAGTATAAAAGTTTCCTGGTATGTAGCAGTGTAAGAGAACTTGTGATCACCAATGGTTTGCAAGGCCATTAGCATGTTGTGAAATGCAAGTAAGTAGACACAACCCTAGCTGATTTTTGCGTTGGGCAACCAAGTCACTCCAGGTCCGTTGTGGTTAGCCTCAGAGAGGTCCGTTTGGCCTAGAGCTGGGCTCGCTACACCCAGATAGATCTACCGCTCGAGTCCCTCGGTGTTCTAACTACCCATTCACATGATCTAAACCTCCTTACGTTATTCATACCGTGTATAAAGTACTTGTAAACAAAGTAACATGTATTTCACCCCCGCAGTTAAGAAAACTGAAAACAGTTAGAGAAAAGGGGGACATGAACTCACAGTGAATGCGTATCTCTACCAAGCGTCTCCAATATAGTAAGCTGTGCAACGACCTACAAGTGCTAATTCTATTAGACGGACGGTCGTGCTTTAGCTTTACAGTTTATGTTTGCGGGAAATAGTTAGACAACTATTTCGTGTTACATGTCGTATATACTTGGTAGTTATCTTCCTTCCCAAGGATGGGGGATTTAATACATGTGCGTAAGTTACGTTTTATCACTTTTGTGGTAATGTAATTACCGGTGTAACTTATGTGTTTGTGGAAGCGTTCGCAAAGTTTTGGAATCATTAACGCTTGTAAATATTATTTTTACCCTAAAATAATATTTAAGTATTTTCACAAAATAATCACAAACAGTGTTGTGACAAATATATTTATCACGTTAATCTTTGTGAAAATCCCACCTCCGAATATTTAGTAAAATATAGTACTGGCGAAATTTATGTTTCAAAAGTATGCCCAAAAATAGTTCTAACACTTGTTGTGTAAAAAGTCTAAGTGTTAGGTTTTTAGAAAATTTCGCCAGAGTTTCCTTTGTAACTGGAGGTGGCCACGCTTTCAAGCGTATCATTTTCTTTTAACAAATCAACTCAATCAACTTCTTTATTCAATCAAACAATTTCCGACACATCAAACTAGTCAACAAGTATGTAAATTTGTATGATCGCATGAACTTGCAGTTTTTCCGAATCTATAGTGTAAACACCCTTTATATGTGTAGATCTTTCTATAAAGTAGCTTTAATCTCATAAAAATCTCGTGTTTAGAGAAAACCGTCTTTACAACTTCTAGTAACAAGTGACAAATACACTTCTTTGTCGGATCTCTTTATTTCACAAGTGTCTATACACTTGTGGTTTATAAAATCATATTTATTAGTGCAAGATCCATCTTTAGAAAAACATGATTTCTTTAAAGTGTGGTCTTTCAAAAATACCACTTGCGGATACGTAGATCCGCTAGTTTTAAACACCATTTTACCGGTTAAATCACTTTTACACAAGTATAATATTTCTACACAAGTTCATGTCTCTAAAATGTGGTAGTGTTTCACCTTTAACCCTTGTATCCTTCAAAAACAAGCTTATGTGACGATACATGATTTTACAAAGTCGGGTTAAACGAAGATTCGAGCTACCACATTATAGATCGGGTCACAATAAGCACAAATTTCAAGTCCTACGACTTTTACACAAGTTATATGCTATTAACCACCATTTTTGTGATTTTACTAGACTTTAAAGATTCAAAACGCGTGTTTACGATATTTAACCGACGAAAGTTCTTTTAACCACTTTAGATGAGTGTAAAAACAAGTTTTAAAGGTTATACCTCTAGCTCAAGGCTAGGGAAGATCTTTGACGAAAAACGCGTGGATAAAAGCCAACAAACGAGGTCCTTCGCGTTCCACTTGCACCAAAGCTCCTAAAACGTGACCTCGGATGTTCGTATGATGATGGAATGATGAAGACAAGATCGAAAAGTGGGTGTATGGGGCTGGGGTGTTTCGGCCGAGAGTGGGAGAGAGCAAGAGAGATGAGTGAGTTGTGGTGTGTTAAGTGGTAAGCTCTAGTGATTAGTGATGGTTTATATAGGCAAAATTAGTGTTATTGCCCAATGGATAACATGTCCTAAAGATATTAGGCAACCTTGGATTTAACAAGATCTCAAGGTACTAGTGTGTCCCCTAGTTAGAGGGGCCGGTTACGAGAGCAAGGGGGGGGGGGTATCTAGTTCGATTTTAATTAGATGGTTAGGAGTTTAGTTAAGGTTAACTAAGTTAGTTTAGGTTTTTAAACTCCGTTAGTTATAAGTAGCGTGTTATGACGGGTGTTAGGGTAACCAGGGACCCTAACTGGCTCAGAAAAAGAGTAATAATAAAAATACTAATATTTTCATGTTCCGGGTAATGTCCGGGTGTCCGGTTGGATAGTAATCCGTTAAAGTGTTACAAAAGACATTAAAGTGTCGTTATTACATTTTTAGTGACACAATTTGTTTTCCCGACACTTTAGAAAGTGTCTAGTGATATTTTCTCATGTACTGGCACTTTACTAGTCAGCTAGAAGCCGGTTAAATTGTTAAAGTGCTGTGTTTTGGTACTTAAAGTACGTTCTGGCACATCCGAATCAGTGTATCTTATCCCCTAGAGACGCGGTAACACAACCCTTATATCCTACACTCACTACCAGTGTAGCCAAAATATATGAGGCTCTTAACAGGCCTTAGAGGCAGTATCTGCCTGATGCTGGTTATATCAGCATGTTCACTGTGTATCCGTTTAGTGCTACTGTGCTTTTTGTGCATCATGTTTGTCACTAGGGTTCAGTATGTAATCAATGTAGTGACAGCAAATAAAGTATGATGCAAGTAAGTGCATGTATCAGTATGCAGGTAGCAGTCTATCAGCTAGTTCAATCAAGCACAGTAATCAAGTAGTAATTAATCATTAATTAAGTCGTACGGATACCTGGTTTTGTGCGGGTTGTCACACACCCCGACCGCGTAAAACAACAAATCGCGGCGGAAACATCGGGGCGTGTTGCAACAGAATTAATGTTTCATAACCATGGATATCAAAAGTGTTTCGTTTTATTAAACATTGAATAATTACATCGTCTTGAAATCTAAATATACAATTTAAACATAATCTATCATTGTTATTGAGTCACTAAGGCCTTGTCCAGTCCTATGTGAGCATGCATCTTATCAATCGATATCATTCAACAATACCTGAAACATATGTGAAAACGAGGTCAGCAAAGAAATGCTGGCGAGTACATAGGTTTTGTAGGAGTGTCGAAATCATGGCTAGTTTAGACGTTGCAATACTTTATTTAAAAACCTTGTTTTGAAAAGAGTATAATATTGCAACTTAATTAACCAACTCAAATCAAGCGGGTTATAATTTGTAAAACCTCGTAGCCATGACTCTTAACCCAAAAACATTTGTTTTAGTAAATTATTTGAAAAACAATGATAAGTTCAGGTGATATGTATAAATAGGAGAATAATGCATGATTAAATGAATAACCATGTAAAAAAATGAGTTTGTATAAGATAAGTTGTTTGTAAATAAATGTCTTGTGAAAAGTATGTTACTTGTATAAAATGTTCTATGTCTCAAACTGAAATGATTCAAATAACGCTACAATATGTAATACCATACAAACACTTATATATAGGAAGTACCAGCGGCGTATCCACCATGCTTGTATCATATTCCACACGCATTGTTACTTAATCACTTAATCCAAACCAAACCACCAAAGAAATGTTCATGCCCAAATGTAAATCATGTAATATGTATAACCAAAATAATATCGTATATCGCTTTGAAGCCAATCGTTTACCCAATCGTTAAAACATCGTGTGAAACCCAATCGTTACCCAATCGTTAAAACATCGTGTGAAAACCAATCGTAAATCGTTTAATTCGTTTTAGGTCGTGAAACTACTTATAAGGTCGTCTCGCTAATAACATTCAAACCTTCGTGACTTTCATCGCTTCTCGTTTTCGTCGCTTCTCGTTTTCGTATTAACAAACCTCCATAGGGTAAATTAATAATTACAGATTCAGTCGCTACCTACCATACCCACACATAACCACGGGTGTAGTAAATAACGGGATTTGTCAGATCCTATGGTACCATAACCTAATACTGGTCGGCTTGATCATTGCTAATGAATGTCATTTGTTATGTAACTACAACCAACAAGTTTGTTCACTTTATGAAATCGTTATTAGTTTTGTATAAATCGCTTTAATTGTTTTTGAAACCATCGTTATAACATCGAAAACATTTAGCACATATGAGTCACCCCAAAACAATTGAAAACAGTAAAATAGGGGAAAATGTACTCGCCTGAGAATGCTTGGAGGTCTTGAACAACTACCAAGTAAGCTAGAGGAGTCCCGGAAATCAAACGGTACCTAATATAGGTAACTACATAATTAACCCGGACCTAAATCGGAAGACTGGGTAGCAGGAGGGTTTGTAAACCAAATGAGTGTAGGAACTCATATGATATGGTTTAACAAAGCCTACATACTAAACGAAACTTAACCTAAGTATTATCGACCCATCGCGACCCATTAAGGTAACTTATGCTACTTTAACGCGTCGTGCGCGTGAAACGCGTTCGGACCGTCTAACTAGTCCTATGACAGGTGTTATATGCCTAAACATGTTACATAATTAGTTATGTGACAAAAGTTTAGGTTACATATGCTTAATTACCAATTATACATTAAAAGGGTATTCTGGTAATTTACCTAAGGCATATAAACTACCTATCATAAACTACTCAAACGATGTGACCATAGGGTATAACCTCGGAAGGTTATTCCCTACCTACTATGGTCACCTAATGTATTTGGTCGGATCTTAATGATCGACCAAATGGGTCGAGTTCGAAGGTATAGGCGATTTATTAGATCGCCTACCCTACGACCCTAGACAACGTGGTAATCAGTGGGCATAGTCCCAAGGGACTATGACCAACGTGATTACACTCACGTTGCGAAGTTCAAACGAACTTCGCATTGACCATTACTGGTCAACGCTGAAAGTCAAACAAAGTTTGACTTTCTGACTCGAAAAGCAGTAAAATAAGAAAAAGAACGAAAGAATACTTACGAAGGGTCCCCGAATGCTAACCCAGATCAAAATAGCTCAGGTATGAAACGAAGGTTCCAACTTAGAGCCCAAATGATCAGATTTGTGAGAAATGAAGTAAAGGGGGTGGGGTATTTATAGATTTCGGGTAACCGTTAAGATCGTTTCTTGAATAACGTGCCTTAATCGGAACCGTACACTTGTCGTAAAGTTGTGGTGTCCAGGAAGTTTGTTCTTATCCGCTGACTAGACGATAGGAAACGAGTGGACACGAATCAATCAGCTGCAACTTGCAAACAAAACATTGAATCTGGTCAGTTTTAGGCAGTCGCGTAGCGCGACTGGTAAGTCTTTAGGGCTCGCGCTACGCGACACCCCTCCCTGTTCCAGAAATGTTTCATAAATGACAGGTTTAGTCCCTGCACGTGTTTAAGCCCTTTTTCAATGCGTTTGAGCCCCGTTGACCTCATTTCAAGGCTCTAAAATGAAGTTAAAGTATAGGGAACTCAAAACATACTCGAAAATATGCCGGATGATGGTTCGTTTGGTCGTACGAACGCGATGTTCGCTTAATTACGACGGAATGCGCATAAGCGCGAAAAACGATCCAAATGACGCAACGAATGAATTTTTGGCAAGCCAAACACTAAAGCATAATATAGTCATGCTTACATAAATTTTTGGATGTCCGGATGTATTCAGAACGTAAGTTATGCGCGAAAATGCAAACTTGTGCACTTTTTGACACTTTTAGTCCCTGAATGACACAAAAGTTTATTTTAGCATACCGAACACCTCAAAGCCTATTTCTAAGCTATGTGAAGGGTATTGATGGTATGTTTAACTTATGGTCATGCTCCGGAATGTCTGTTACAGTTCGAATTGGCATACTTTCGCAGTTTGTCAACTTTAGTCCCTGTAAGCGATTAAACTTTGATTTCACCACACCAAACCTTCCAAAACTTATATCTAAGTTATGTAAAGGTTATTTAAGGTATGTTAAGCCTATTTCACTATTCCGGAGTGTTCGTTGGATTAAACTGGTTATATTTACGCATCAGAGCGCGTATAACCCTCCCGAAAGCGATTTAAAGCTTAAAATCAAACAAGAGTTGATATGTGTAAAAGATACACATAATTTTACAAATCCCAAGTATGAAATATAATATTTCATTGGTTTGGTATTTGTTTGATGGCCGTGGAGGCACAGGTGTTACAGTCTCCCCTACTTTAGGAAATTTCGTCCCGAAATTTATTTAGAGGAAACTTGTGAGAGCTTGAAAACATGAGGTTGAAAAGATCGAACAAGATTGGTTAGGGTTCTGAACTTCTAGTAATCTTTAATAACATCATAATTGCAATGTAAGAGGGATACTTATATACAAGTATATGAAGCGTCATTGGTGCGTCCACCGTACCTCCATTACATCGTTCTCATTTCGTTATTGTTGTCACTATCGGTTCTTACACATAATAAATCTTACTGTGTTTCTGTGCACTAAATTTCATAATTATGTACGCGTCCATAATCAGACAATTCTTTGCACAATTCACACAGTCTATTTTATAGTGTGTAGGGGAAAACCAAATGAACAAACCGGTGATGAGTGTGACTAGACCGCCATAGAGTCCTTTAAATTAAATCAATAAATGATCTAAATAGACTATCAAGGAGTCTGTTCAGCTACATCACTAGATGTCGTTCTCTAACCAAATTGTGAATCAATCTTTTTGACTAGACTACTAAGAGGGTCTCTTATGAATCATGGAGTGGTACTATATAACCCAAGGGTCTTAACTACCAGGTAGAAGCCCATAAGGATTTAAGGTAGTACCTTTTGAATATCCTACTATGAATCTCTCATATGAAGATATGAAAGATTCTATGAGGATTTGGAAAATCGTAACACACAAAAACATAGAGGAGAACACATAAACACATATCATATAACCACAAAATTGTTCGTTAATTTGTCTTGTAAATTGCGTACATGCATTTAAAGCACACTAGGAATCCATTCCGTGAATTTCATTTGGTACTTTAAACGTTATCAAGAATCCAACTATAAAGATAGAAAGATTCAAAAAGAAAATTCGATTTCGATTACTAGGAACCGAAGTGTTCGAATTAAGGTACATAAGGAATCTGATTAAGGACTCTGATTTGAATGATAATCATCCACAAGGATCTAATTGTGAAGATAAAAAGATCCCATATGAATTTTTGAAGTTGAAGATGTTTTGAAATCTTGCACGGGATGTGCTTAAGTCAAAACATGAAGTAAAATGCTTATGAAGTTGAGATGTCTGATATGTCAAGGCGACATATGAAGCGGAATTTGAAGGTTAAGTCAATGTATGAGGAAAAATATTTTTGAAAACTATGCATGGGGTTCTTTTAAGAAAAATGTGTTTAACGTTTTTGAAACCTTATATATAATACTTTTTGAAATCATAAAGTAGGTGTATTAGGTAGATATATTTACAAAAATGTTTTAAAGTCATGCGAAATGAATTTTGAAATTATGTATAAGGTTTTTGAAAGACATGAATGATGCTTTTCGAAATCATGCACTTGATCAGAAAATGTATTGTGTTAATATTGTCTTCAGACTATATGAAATATTTTGAAATTAGAAAGGTTGGTTTTGATAACATGGCCAATGTTTTTGAAATAACACAGACAATGCATCTAGAAAAATTGTTTTCAAACTATATGAAATGTTTTGAGATCATGAAGATTGTTTTGAAATACTGGTACTGTGTATGTTGAAAAATCAAAACGTAATGGGTATGAGATTTGAAAATACCCTTAGTTATCTAACCAAGGATTTAAAGGCACAGATGTGCGAAAAGCACGATTACTCATAATGTCACTTAATTTTCTGTACTTTGTTTCTTAGAGTGAAACGAGTACTTAAAATTTTCTAGGGAATCATGAGCAATCATTTGAGAGAGAGAAATCACAAGAGTAGGTTGTAAGGTACATAGTTCCTTGATGTAGGTATCATAGGAAAAGCCATACACACCTAGCAGGGGGTTGAGCTGGTTGGTTGGGGACTGCTTTACCATTGTGAGCGACCATGGCGAAGTTCTGAGAAGCCTTTCGCTTCTTTGACTTCTTAGGGGATCGTTCATCCATGGTCTTTGATTCCTCGATTGGTTTCTTGGCTGATGGTGCTGTCACCTGACTAGGTCCTGCCTGTCTTGGTGACTCTTGAGTGGCTTC
Source organism: Helianthus tuberosus (assembly GCA_030545235.1). Classification (NCBI taxonomy): domain Eukaryota; kingdom Viridiplantae; phylum Streptophyta; class Magnoliopsida; order Asterales; family Asteraceae; genus Helianthus; species Helianthus tuberosus. The sequence goes on along the minus strand of JARYGA010014872.1, from coordinate 19,986 downwards.
ATCCTGGAGATGATACATGGCAGTAGCTAATTCAACAGTCTTCAGGGCTACTTCGCCTATTCGCTGAGCGAATTTTGGCTGCTTGCTCAGATATCTGGGCGTCATCGTGATGAAGAGACATTCTTGAAGAAAAAGAAAGGCATAGGGAGAAACAGGTGAAAGATTATTGGACAATCAAAACAGAATGATAACGCATGAAGATTGCGATCATTTGTTTGTTACCTAAGGCAAACAAATGAGACGGTGACTGATCAAAGTAAATGGGTCAAAAATAATGTATCGCGAAGACATGCTCGCCTAATAAGTGAACACTCATCACAAGAATTCCCAGGTAAGCACAACTGGTCTCGCGTCTGATGAGATGTATACGAAGTGCTTGCCTAGCCAGAAAACCCAGAATACAGGCATTCACCCTTCCAGTTTGCACGTGTTCACATTATTTAAAACCCAAAACCTTGACGAAGTTTTGAAAACTCAAAGAGGTTCAAAACCATATAATAGAGAGTTCAAAACCTTACAATAGAGGGTTCAAAACCTAGTAATCAATCATCCTAGAACAGATGATTAATTTTCAAAGCGGTTTTGAAATATATGTTCTTGTTGTGGTTGTCACACGAGGTTAGACCGGATAAGAAATGAGGTTTTTAGGGAAAGATTAGGAGTGGCTAGTATATCGGAGAAGATTAAGGAGGGGAGATTGAGATGGTTTGGGCATGTGAAGCGGAGGGAAACGACGGCACCAGTTAGAGTAGTGGAAACTCTTGCTGTCGAGGGGAGGAGAGGAAGAGGCAGACCCAAACTGACATGGGATGAGCAGATTAGACATGATTTAGTAGAGTTGCATCTTTCTGAGGACATGGTCCAAGATAGGACTGCGTGGAGGCATAGGATTAGGGTTAAGGACTTCTAGAAGATACTACAGTAAGGTCTTAGGTGTATTTTAATGAGGTAGGTTTTTCCTAGTCTTTAAGGGACTTTTTCGGTGATTGTCTTCTTGTGTTTATGCCCAAATGATGTTGTATGCATGCTATTATACATGATTTACATTATATTGTGTCAACTCGGATCATTTCTTGGTATGGGGACTTCTTATTTGTATATTCTTTTACTTGGTGTGTTGGTTTGTTATGCGTTTTCGAGCCGAGGGTCTCTCTGGAAGCAGCCTCTCTATCCCTATGGATAGAGGCAAGGTCTGCCTACATCCCACCCTCCCCAGACCCTATAAGTAGCTTTGCTATTTGTGGGATTTACTGGGTATGGTTGTTGTTGTTGTTGTTGTTGTGGTTGTCACCTAAGGATAGGTGACAGTATTGTTTTATGACTAAACGCAAGTAAACTCGCGTTAGGGTCCTAGAAAGGTTATAGACTAGGTCAAAGCATTACTAATAACCTAATTCCCTATAACCATTGGCTCTGATACCATCTTTTCTGTCACACCCCGACCGCGTAAAACAACAATCGCGGCGGAAACATCGGGGCGTGTTGTAACAGAATTAATGTTTCATAACCATGGATATCAAAAGTGTTTCGTTTTATTAAACATTGAATAATTACATCGTCTTGAAATCTAAATATACAATTTAAACATAATCTATCATTGTTATTGAGTCACTAAGGCCTTGTCCAGTCCTATGTGAGCATGCATCTTATCAATCGATATCATTCAACAATACCTGAAACATATGTGAAAACGAGGTCAGCAAAGAAATGCTGGCGAGTACATAGGTTTTGTAGGAGTGTCGAAATCATGGCTAGTTTAGACGTTGCAATACTTTATTTAAAAACCTTGTTTTGAAAAGAGTATAATATTGCAACTTAATTAACCAACTCAAATCAAGCGGGTTATAATTTGTAAAACCTCGTAGCCATGACTCTTAACCCAAAAACATTTGTTTTAGTAAATTATTTGAAAAACAATGATAAGTTCAGGTGATATGTATAAATAGGAGAATAATGCATGATTAAATGAATAACCATGTAAAAAAATGAGTTTGTATAAGATAAGTTGTTTGTAAATAAATGTCTTGTGAAAAGTATGTTACTTGTATAAAATGTTCTATGTCTCAAACTGAAATGATTCAAATAACGCTACAATATGTAATACCATACAAACACTTATATATAGGAAGTACCAGCGGCGTATCCACCATGCTTGTATCATATTCCACACGCATTGTTACTTAATCACTTAATCCAAACCAAACCACCAAAGAAATGTTCATGCCCAAATGTAAATCATGTAATATGTATAACCAAAATAATATCGTATATCGCTTTGAAGCCAATCATTTACCCAATCGTTAAAACATCGTGTGAAACCCAATTGTTACCCAATCGTTAAAACATCGTGTGAAAACCAATCGTAAATCGTTTAATTCGTTTTAGGTCGTGAAACTACTTATAAGGTCGTCTCGCTAATAACATTCAAACCTTCGTGACTTTCATCGCTTCTCGTTTTCGTCGCTTCTCGTTTTCGTATTAACAAACCTCCATAGGGTAAATTAATAATTACAGATTCAGTCGCTACCTACCATACCCACACATAACCATGGGTGTAGTAAATAACGGGATTTGTCAGATCCTATGGTACCATAACCTAATACTGGTCGGCTTGATCATTGCTAATGAATGTCATTTGTTATGTAACTACAACCAACAAGTTTGTTCACTTTATGAAATCGTTATTAGTTTTGTATAAATCGCTTTAATTGTTTTTGAAACCATCGTTATAACATCGAAAACATTTAGCACATATGAGTCACCCCAAAACAATTGAAAACAGTAAAATAGGGGAAAATGTACTCGCCTGAGAATGCTTGGAGGTCTTGAACAACTACCAAGTAAGCTAGAGGAGTCCCGGAAATCAAACGGTTCCTAATATAGGTAACTACATAATTAACCCGGACCTAAATCGGAAGACTGGGTAGCAGGAGGGTTTGTAAACCAAATGAGTGTAGGAACTCATATGATATGGTTTAACAAAGCCTACATACTAAACGAAACTTAACCTAAGTATTATCGACCCATCGCGACCCATTAAGGTAACTTATGCTACTTTAACGCGTCGTGCGCGTGAAACGCGTTCGGACCGTCTAACTAGTCCTATGACAGGTGTTATATGCCTAAACATGTTACATAATTAGTTATGTGACAAAAGTTTAGGTTACATATGCTTAATTACCAATTATACATTAAAAGGGTATTCTGGTAATTTACCTAAGGCATATAAACTACCTATCATACAACTACTCAAACGATGTGACCATAGGGTATAACCTCGGAAGGTTATTCCCTACCTACTATGGTCACCTAATGTATTTGGTCGGATCTTAATGATCGACCAAATGGGTCGAGTTCGAAGGTATAGGCGATTTATTAGATCGCCTACCCTACGACCCTAGACAACGTGGTAATCAGTGGGCATAGTCCCAAGGGACTATGACCAACGTGATTACACTCACGTTGCGAAGTTCAAACGAACTTCGCATTGACCATTACTGGTCAACGCTGAAAGTCAAACAAAGTTTGACTTTCTGACTCGAAAAGCAGTAAAATAAGAAAAAGAACGAAAGAATACTTATGAAGGGTCCCCGAATGCTAACCCAGATCAAAATAGCTCAGGTATGAAACGAAGGTTCCAACTTAGAGCCCAAATGATCAGATTTGTGAGAAATGAAGTAAAGGGGGTGGGGTATTTATAGATTTCGGGTAACCGTTAAGATCGTTTCTTGAATAACGTGCCTTAATCGGAACCGTACACTTGTCGTAAAGTTGTGGTGTCCAGGAAGTTTGTTCTTATCCGCTGACTAGACGATAGGAAACGAGTGGACACGAATCAATCAGCTGCAACTTGCAAACAAAACATTGAATCTGGTCAGTTTTAGGCAGTCGCGTAGCGCGACTGGTAAGTCTTTAGGGCTCGCGCTACGCGACACCCCTCCCTGTTCCAGAAATGTTTCATAAATGACAGGTTTAGTCCCTGCACGTGTTTAAGCCCTTTTTCGATGCGTTTGAGCCCCGTTGACCTCATTTCAAGGCTCTAAAATGAAGTTAAAGTATAGGGAACTCAAAACATACTCGAAAATATGCCGGATGATGGTTCGTTTGGTCGTACGAACGCGATGTTCGCTTAATTACGACGGAATGCGCATAAGCGCGAAAAACGATCCAAATGACGCAACGAATGAATTTTTGGCAAGCCAAACACTAAAGCATAATATAGTCATGCTTACATAAATTTTTGGATGTCCGGATGTATTCAGAACGTAAGTTATGCGCGAAAATGCAAACTTGTGCACTTTTTGACACTTTTAGTCCCTGAATGACACAAAAGTTTATTTTAGCATACCGAACACCTCAAAGCCTATTTCTAAGCTATGTGAAGGGTATTTATGGTATGTTTAACTTATGGTCATGCTCCGGAATGTCTGTTACAGTTCGAATTGGCATACTTTCGCAGTTTGTCAACTTTAGTCCCTGTAAGCGATTAAACTTTGATTTCACCACACCAAACCTTCCAAAACTTATATCTAAGTTATGTAAAGGTTATTTAAGGTATGTTAAGCCTATTTCACTATTCCGGAGTGTTCGTTGGATTAAACTGGTTATATTTACACATCAGAGCGCGTATAACCCTCCCGAAAGCGATTTAAAGCTTAAAATCAAACAAGAGTTGATATGTGTAAAAGATACACATAATTTTACAAATCCCAAGTATGAAATATAATATTTTATTGGTTTGGTATTTGTTTGATGGCCGTGGAGGCACAGGTGTTACAATATGTTTGTGAGTTTATAAGTTGTTGCATGTTCTTGAATGATAGTTAAAAATGCATGTGTTTGATGATTTATGTATGATGGTTTAATGATTGAACAAGAATCTAATATAAATGTGCTTAAAATACTTGTACATAGACTTGTAGGATGATTTAATAATCATCATCAAATGGAATTGTTGTGATAAGATAAACATTCATCCAAATCAGTAAATAAACATGAAAAATAAAGATATTTGATTTATTTTAAAGTTATAAAAAAATGTTATAACGTGGTAGTTTTGCATGTTGTACTTACGGCTAGAAAAGTTTTTAGATCGGGTGATGTTTGCATGATTTTTGTGCTTTTCATGAGACTTGCATATATGTGATTAAAATTATTGTTTTGATCAGTAGATAACATGTGTTATGTTAAAATATCAAATCGTGACAATTTGGGATGGTTATGGTAAAGTTCGGTACGAAACTATGCGTTAAAAACGGTAAAAATCGGCTTTTTAAGTGATTTTTATAAAACTATTTTAAATCTGATTATAAACTGATGTTTTATGATAAATATAAGTATTTTAACTTATAATAAATAGATTTGGTGTTTGGTTGGTCATACGCGACTTTCGACGCCCAAAAACTGTAACACCTCGAAAATTCACGTCCTATAATGTAATGACACGTGTCATAAAGTTTGAACGTGTGAAAGAATGTTCTAGAAGGACTAAAGTTGACAAACATGGAAAGCATGTGAATATACGGGTTTAAAATGTCAACAGTGAATAAATATACTTTACAATAACCCTACATGATGCTCATACCTTCAAACGAATAAATCATGGATCATACGAAGCTAAATATAAAAGAAAGTGAGAGATTACAAACTACAGGGGTTAAATGTGTCAACAAGTTTAAGTTATACCTCTGAGTGACCTTTTAGCAAACCCGAAGCTTTGTAACGGTTAATTATGCTCACTAGAATGCACGATATAAATTTCATAAAGTTTCGTTATCGTATGAGAAAGTTATGATCAAATTCGTATGCGAGGGGTTAAAAGCGTCAACGATGAAGTTTATGACTTTTCGGGTGACAATAAAGTTAACCGAGGACTTAACAAAGTGGGTATATGTCTTGAAGCCCTTATAAGTCAAATTGGAGGGTTCAAAGTGCAAGAAATAAAGTCGAAACAAAGTTTTCAAGAGCCAAGGACCAAAGCATAAAAAATCAAAATTTCAGATTTGATCAGAAGGGGCGTCGCGCCACGCGAGGACCCAGGGGGGGTCTACGCGTGCCGCGAGGGGCCCTCAGCTCCGAAAAAGTTGGGCTATGGTCTGCTAGGTGCTTTGTAACCGACTTTAATCCGATTTTCCACATCTTGGACGACCCCTAAACAACCCCTAGGCCCTTAGGGACATCTGGAAATGATCCATGGCCATTGCTAGGCTTGTGTGTCAATGATCCATGAGGTTTTGAACACTATAAAAGGCCACAAGGTTGCAACCATTTCTTCACACCTCATTTCTGCATTTCTGGAGCTTCCTGGAGCTTAAGAGCATACCCAAGTCTTTCCTAATCATGCATAGGACTTCAATAAGTATGCTTAACCTTTCTTAGTTAAGTTTTTGCTTAGTTTTAGCTTAAAAGTCAAACCGTCGTAATTACCGTTTGACTTAGCGATTAATCATTGATGGTCCAGTGATTAGTCGAATTGAAAGTAGTTATAAGTTGGTAATTATGTGGGCAATAAACCCTTAAAAGGGCACCCTCTAATTCCCACTCTAACTAGGTCGGTTGTCGGGTCAAACTTGTTATTAAAAAGTCAACAGGATGCTTAATTTCAAATTAATGCATAATTAGCAATGTAGAACCCATACAACCTGTTTGATCATTAATATAACTTAGTAATTAATGTAAGAACATGTCTAAACATGTTCAACCCGACAATTTTCAGTAGAGACCCGGTTCGGAACCGAAAGTCGCATAGTTTGACTTTTGCTTTGACTTTCAGTTCTGACCTGTTTAAGCATGTTTTAGAAATGCCTTAGAGCTTTAATTGGACCAGGTTACATGCTAGTATAACCCTTTGTGATTATACACCTTGGTTCAATAGTTATCCAATTAATATGCATGATTCCGTTAATTGCCTATATGTTGACCGTTATGCCCTTTTCACCATAAAACGTGATTTTTGAAAATGTAAAAGAGTAGAAACCTTAGTTACTGATATATAAGCTTGTACACAAAATTTGACATCAGTTTGAGGTGTAGATTGAGAGTTATGCTCATTAGCGTAATTAGAAAGCTTCTTAGCGATTTAACGGCGTAATTAGCGTATAGCCTATTTAAACCTACTTTTTGATATCAAACTTGTTACCCACTGATGTAATATATTATTTTAGGATTTTTGAATATTTTTAATTAATTTTAGGCTGAGCATAACTTAGGGTTATAAGCTTGATTCGGTAATTGTCGGTTTTGCCCTTTCGGGCTATAAAATGAGTTTTACATATCTTTTTGACCCCAAACCTTTTGTGTGACAAATGGAAAATAACCGGAAATTCCGTACAGTCTAATCACTATTCTTAGTATATAATCTCATGCAATTAGCGTAATTTAATTACGTAACGGTGTCGTATATTAGACGACAATGTTAGGACAAGAAAACAATGATATAACATATATTGGTTTTCGTTGTATTGCGAAACCAATTAAACAATTTCCTAAAAGTGTTGGTAAAAAGTGTTGCGCGCACTATTCACGGTTACACTATTCATGCCAGCAAAACCGTGAAAACAGAACGAAACAAGGAAAAACGACACACGGATGACATAACTGAGTCCGTTTATATAAGAAAACACTAATACGAAAACATATCTTACAAAGATATAAGACTTTCCGGTACAACGCCCTAATCGCTAAATCGTCCGTTTCACTAAAAATAAGACAATTTTAACTTGTCCAAAATAATAATTTAGCATTTCCGGGACTCCGAAAATATGACAAATGATGACAAACATATGGAAACAATATGAGGATATTAATGGGGTATTCGAAACATAAGCTCTCGACACTGCGTTGCAACCCCCACAACTTGTCCGTTTCTACACCGACAAGCTAATAAACGACATTTCCGACACCGAAAACAACCAAATGAAAGCTTTGGTAAACTAGTTAAGCTTATTTTGGGATTCAAAATAACTTCATACATCTTTTTAATGCGGAATGTCAACTTACGGCAAACTTCCGTCGGTACGCCACAAAAGTGCCGTAAACTAGCCAACGACGAAACGAAAAGCATTCAAAGTATCAAAACATGATTTCTACTAGTTTAGTGAACTAGTTAATGTTAATTTATGTTTCGAATCACTAATTACCCTCTAATGGTGAAAGATTACCCTAATCACCATACTTAGCCTAATTACCAAAATATCTACATGTTTAAGACATTTTTATAAAAAAATGTTACACTTTACCCCTTATTCTTTTGATTAATATCTAGATATTTTTTTTTATTAGTTGCAAGTGGATGATGTTGGTGAAAGATTATAACACTTAGTACTTTAGTTACTAACCACATTATCATACTTTTACACCTTATCTTTCACACACATAAGAACTCTTTCAATCTTCATCCATATTACCAAGAACATCTTCAAAAACCCATTTATTTTTATTACTTCCTTCATGATTAATATGGATTTCCAAGTAACATAAGGTGATCTAAAGTTTTTGGAAGTAAAAGGAAGGGTTTTCATCCATACAAAAGTGTTCTACCATCAAGATCATCATCTTCTTAGTTCTTATTAAGCTTCTAAGATCATCCCTAGCCTAGTGCTAGAAATAAGCTTCTATATCTATTTTTTTTTACATATATTATGATTATGATTGTTATTATTACTAATAATAACCAAGAAATCATACATAATAAACATGAAGAAAATACAAAGAAGCAAAGATAATAATCATGATATAATTATATTTGTTTATATTGTGATCTTAGACTTGTTATATGCATATTAGATCTTGTTATGATGATTATGATACAAATAAATTGTTAGAAGATGTTTTAAGACATGATCTAAAAATTATACATGTTTATGTTAAAGGGTTTTTAACATAAAGGATTAATGGATGATCATAACTATTGATCTTGTGAAAATATATAAGGTTTTTGGTTAAAAACAATACTCTCACAAGATTATAAAAAGTAACATACAACTAGAGATTTTTATAAAAGTTGTTAAAACTAAAATTAAACTTGGTTTTTGAACTTGTTAGCATATGAAATAATCATGGTTAAAACCCTACATGATTTGGATATCATCTTGATAATTTCATGTTATAAAAGTCTCATATGTTTAGTTAAGTTGTAGAGTAAATTGGTGGTGATTTGATAAAGAAAATGATATGTTTATAAAACATGGTTAGAATAAAATACAAAGGTTATATAGCCATTTTTCATAAAAACTTTATTTTATAAAGTAACAACATTTTTGGTTGTATTTAGACAAGAGAAATATATATTTTTTTTAGAAAAATATATATTTGGCGATTTAACAACCTATGTGCTATGTGATTATTTGATGGTATTAGTTATATTTATCAAATGAGGAACTTGAATATAATGACACAAATAAACACATGACATATTACAATCAAAGTCTTACAAGACTTCACATATTTACGCCTTAAAACGAGTTACGGACGATTCAAATAATCGGACACCATTTATGGTCAAAATGAACGACGGACGACTACATAAGTGAATTGCCAATCCGAAGAATTACTACGATGTTTAGACGATCTTTTGACACGGAATATAATTATGCTATCGATAACAAACTTCGGATGTTTATAAACTTATAAAAACTAGTATGTTTTTATTTACTAACAAGTATACTTAGTAAATTTTTATAAAAAGGTTTTTATAAAAATAAATGGGCTTATTATACTAGTGGGCTATTTTTATAACAAATGGGCTTATATTACTTAATGGGCTATTTTTCTTAATGGGCTTATCTTCATAATGGGCTTAACATAAATTCATGGGCTAAGCCCAAATACTAAACATATGGGCCAAAGCCCAACACTATTCAAGCCCAACACTATTCAAGCCCAACACTATTTGAAGCCCAACACTATTTGAGGCCCAACACTATTTGAGGCCCAACACTATTTGAGGCCCAACACTATTTGAGGCCCAACACTATTTGAGGCCCAACACTATTTGAGGCCCAACACTATTGAGGCCCAACACTATTTAAGGCCCAGCACTATTTAAGCCCAATAACTTGAAAACATGGGCTTGGCCCAATGATACCATTTTTGTGAACACAACTATACAATGGATACATATAAGACACGAAATTCAGCGGACTAGATCCGACTATACAACTCACAAGATACAAGATAACATTTATATATATATTTGGTGGAAAATATATATAGAACATTTGAACAACTCATTCATCGAATACACAGTTAACGAACAGTAAAGACATACAAGTCTTACACATATTGAAGACACAAGACTTGTACTCAAGTGCTTTTCAAAGACCGAAGTGTCTAACAAAAATAAGAACATTTGTAGGTCGCCACGCTATTAAGGACGACCGCACGTGAGATCTTATTTACTTCTATTCACGGACGCAATTCAGTGAGTTCATGTTCCCCTATTCATTTAAATGTTTTACAACTTTACAACTATCGGGGAAGATACATGTTCAATCGTATGTTAAAGTTAGGTAATGAAACACCATAGATCATGTGCGAATTAGGGCCATACTATAAGCACCATTAATCCAGTTTGGACCTAGGTACAAGGGGTTAGATCTAATGGGTTTTGGCGAGCCCCACTCTTGGTCGTGGACCCATACAGAAGAGTGCGTTTGTGTCCCAGTCGATAGGAATCGACATAAAATCGTCTAGGGTTGGATTGCTTCCTAATTCGTCACACATATTAATGTCCTCACGAAACATTAATGATCAACGATTTCATTGACGCTTCACATACTACATCATACATACAGATACATTTTATACAATTCACATGTTGTGGATACAGTTTATACATCATACATACAGATACATTTTATACAATTCACATGTTGTGGATACAGTTTATACATCATACATACAGATACATTTTATACAATTCACATGTTTTAGATACGGTTTATACATCATTCATACAGATACAGTTTATACAACTCACATTTTACAGATACAGTTTATACAACTCACATTTTACAGATACATCTCATACAGCTAAACTGCATGAACTCACTCAACTTTTGTTGATGTTTTCCAAACTTAACATGTATTTCAGGAAATTAGTGGACCTGACAGACATTTCAGTCAAGGAAAGCAAGTATCAAGACTCCATGCCACCATTTGAAGGGTTTGCCCGTTATATACCGCCTCTTTGCGGTGATATAGTGGTCAAAGCCTTGACATTTTAAGACTTACATTTTGATGTATAGAACGATGAAAACGCATTTTCATATGATGGTTTGTAACAAAGACATTTAACTTATGTTGCGTTCTTTCGAAACAATTATGACAATGGCATTGGAGCTTGTTTTTATTCATTTAGTATTGTTCACTTATATTGTTATGCAATGAGAACCGATCAGATCACACCTCGCGCTTCCGCTACGAGCGGGTGTGACAGATTGGTATCAGAGCATCGATTGTAGTGAATCAGGATTCTTTCTCGAGTCTAAGTCTACAATCACTAGGGATCTCTCACGAAAACCTCTTGTTCATGTTGAACATATTATAAATAAAATTGGACAAGTCAAAAGGTTTTCATTGCATAAACATTTTTCAAGGTCCACTACAGCAAAAATTCATTTCACATAAATCAAGCGAGGACATTTCCATGGGTGAAGTCTATGAGAAACAGACACAATACATTAATAGACTATGTGCCTACAATACATTACATTATCAGTTTATGCATTATAAACAGTTCACAAGTTCAGCTTATACAAGATAGAAATCCTTGATTGATAGGATTTTACATGATTATATATATAGGTGGTTCATATATATGTTGCATGAAATATTTTGCCAAAAACAAAATACCTTCGACTTCAAACTCTATTATTATTCTTTACTCACACGGTGAAAATATCGACCTCATGTCTATTGCGGAGCTTATGGCGAACATGATTCCTAAGTGAAATCTTAAACTTAATTCCGTAAAATATGGTTGCTTTCTCGCGAATGCTGAGATGCCTGACCATGATAATGACGACGAGGCGAAGGTGGTAACCTTGGACAACAACTCAATTAGTGGGACGAGATCCATGTGACTCATACTAATCAAGGTGGATATACTCTTGTCCTTACAAGGAAGATGAAGTACTCATCTTGAAGGTGCCCCTTCAATTGTTATTATTACAGATTCTTTTCATTTCTATTTCACCTAACGCCGTACCATTATGCGAGTAATGACAACGAACGTTGACACGTGAGTTATCACGAAGGTCCCTCCTATGTTGAAGGTATATTGACAATAACGTTTCCTCTCTTATTGATCGGCAGCTTCGTACGAGAGAACGCTAGGGTGACCATGCAAGGCAATTTATTATTACGGAGGCCTACGTAATAACAACTTGTAGTGCATGGGAATTCTGGTGGACTCTGCAGGCCAAGCTAATGATCACTATTCATTCAAATTCTTAAATTATTATTCGAGATTCAATGTTTCTTATCTATTAGAACACGAACTGTGGTGGTTAGTATAACACCCTACAATACAATACAATACAATACAATACAATACAATACAATACAATACAATACAATACAATACAATACAATACAATACGGGAAGACGACACATATTTGTTCACACCTAACATTCGATCTATATCACGATTCAGTTGAGACTAGTCATTTAAACAAACAAAACGTGTTAGCTACTCATGGAGGATTTTCCTCAACATTCTCGAAATTCTTGAACATGGGTTGGTTCCATGGTGTCTATGACACTTTACCCTACTTTACCTTACCTTACCCTATCATATTTATTGGAAATGATACAATAAATTCCGTCGTTTGACATTTGTCTTTTTCCAAGGGATGGTATGGCATGAACCATGCTGCAACTCCCTCATTACATTCTATTCGACATCTTTGGAAATTCTAATAATTTTGCTAGAGCTCGTGAAACTCAAGCACTAATACCATGATTGTCACATGGACAAGTAAGACAAAGGATTTTCTCTACTCAGGATGATCGAGGTCCATAGAGTAGGGAATACATATTATATAGACGAAGACCACTGGTTGGTTTCCCCTCCTCAACGAATTTTTTTTTCTTTTTCCATTTAAACATATGACCAATACACGCAAGAGGCATTACACCTTTTGGTTTTGGTTATCCACATTATCATTTATTCAAACATGTATGAACAATATGGTCTTGAGGTTTCCATGACCGATTGATTGCATTCTTCATTCTTGGGCACATGATAGACTTTATTTATCCAAATACATGTCTAGGTTCTTTTAATAGCGTGTATTAAAAAGATCATGGCGCCAAAAGAATCAATTGTTTAAGTTAAAAGTTATGTGTTGAAAACCATTGCTTTTACACAAGACATGTTTTATACATGACATTGTTACGCAAGACATTGTTATACATGTCATTTGACGTTGGTTTACACAAGACATTTTTTGTGGTTATTTGTAAGTGATGAGACGTGTGTAATATGATAAAAGCATGGTGGATACGCCGCTGGTACTTCCTATATATAAGTGCTTATGTTATATTGCATATCGTGGTGTTATTCAAATATCTTCAACAAAGACAAGACATGACATTTTTGCACAAGACGCGACATCTTCTACACAAGACATAATATTGTATTTCAAGACATGATATATTTATACACTACATTTCTATTGGTTATTTATTTAACCATACATCATTCTTTTATATCATCTGATTTTCATATCTATTTTCATATGATTTTATAAAAGAATTCGATCATAACTAGAGCTAATATTGTTGGTTACACTTGATGCTTTCACGATATCTCAAGGGTTGTTCCATAATGGGTAACACCCGAATTCAAACACACTGAGTGTTACATTTTATGTTTAGCCTCGGAGATCCGAAGCATAACCGAATCATCCCTCCCTACCTCGATCACTCAAACAATAACTCTCGCCATGAGAGAAATGAATTCATGAGTACGTACACTCTACGATCATCATGTATCAATTCTATTAATACCAACACCGAGCTTAGCTATTGCTTTTAAATGTTAAGCATATACTCGAATTAGAGTCATGTTGGACACACATTACTATATCAAGTTAGCTAATGGGGAATTAGCTGAGACATATCAAATCATAAAGGGTCACCGTTACGTATCCTATTCGTCAACATTTCACATCCATGTTATTTTATACAATTGGCAATTTTATCTTTATCTCAACATTTCACATACATGAGTTTCATGGCTAGGGACGGGATTGTCCTAGCTACAATTAGGGATTGGGTTATCCTACATCTAAACATATGGTTGGGTTATCCAACAACTAAACTTATGGATCGGGTTATCCTACATCTAAACATATGGATTGGGTAATCCTACATTTAAACATAGGGTTCCTAAAACAATACAGTGAAGTCCTCGCCACACAGAATTTAAAATGTACTTGGCCTAGAGTCAAGCAAGCTAGACGTCTCCTCATTCTATAGAATTGGCAAAAAGTAAACTAGTCGAGTCTAGAGCTGAAATTCAATATCGATCTCTTCCCTGTTCAGTTGAGTAGTTTCGAAGTAGTGGTTGACATGGATTGGTTATCCGATAACCTAGCCAAAGTCTTATGTCACGAGAAGATCATTCGCCTACCACTACTGAACGAAGAGACACTTGTGATACATGGAGAGAAGCGCGACACCCCATTGCGGATCATCAATGACATGAAAGCACATAAGTGCTTACGGAAAGGTTGTATTGCCTATCTAGCACTTGTTGTAGACAAGAAGGCCGTTGGGCCACAGCTGACAGATATTCTTGTGGTAAAAGAATGCCCTGAAGTCTTTCCTAAAGACTTGCCAGGACTACCACCATATCGACAAGTCGAGTTTCACATCGACTTGGTACCGGGAGCTGCAACCGTAGCCAAATCTCCATGTTAATTAGCACCTTCTGAACCTTGTAGTTGACCGAATAAGGATGTTGTGAGTTCATAACCCCCACGCTTTACCATTATACATCTTTATAAAGGTTTTGGGAGTGGAAAGACATGTAAGTTTTGCAAAAGTGCACAACATTTTGATGAATGAAAATTCATATTTCTAAACCATGTTACAAATGAATTTCCAACTAACTCAAATGATTTATGAAAAGTTCTAGCTTCTACTCTAAGATAGACTTACGATCGGAGTATCATCAGTTACGAATTCAAGAGGAAAGCATACCGAAAACGGCTTTTAAGACTCGTTACGGTCATTACGAGTTTCTCGTTATGCCTTTTGGTTTAACAAATGCACCCGCGGTCTTCATGGATTTAATGAATCGTGTGTGCAAGCCGTATCTTGACAAATTCGTCATAGTGTTTATTGACGACATTTTGATATACTCTCGATCGACTGATGAACATGAGCAACATTTGAGAACCATTTTAGAGTTGTTAAAGACAATAAATTCGCCCCAAATCGAAAAACAAGATATAGCCTTACAACTTATTCTTAAGGTTGGTGCATAGTATTTTACAATCTTATCATTATCCGACGATACCGATGACTCTGTTGTAGACTATGATGCTTCGCATCAAGGATTGGGTTGCGTACTCAGGCAATGTGAAAAAGTTATTGTGTACACGTCGCGCCCAATTAAAAAGTTCATGAGAAGAACTATACCACTCTCGACCTTGAGTTAGGCGTGGTGGTATTCGCTTAAAAATTATGGCGACATTATTAATATGGTACTTAATGCATTATTTTCACGGATCATAAAAGTCTTCAACACATATTCAACCAAAAAGAATTAAATATACGTCAACGATGTATGTTGAATTGTTGAACGACTATGATTGTGAAATAAAGTACCATCCGGGCAAGGCAAATGTTGTAGCAGATGCCTTGAGCCGCAAGGAACGAGTTAGAACACTGAGAGTTCAAGCATTAGAGAAGATGATTCACAAGCGCTCAAGGAAGAGCATATTCAAGCAGAAACACTTCGAGGCATGAAGAAACAATTATTGTAAAGAAGATGGAACTTTATACCTTATGAGTCGAAATTGGGTTCCATTCTTTGGCGGCCTTCGAGATGATATTTTGAGGAAGCACATAGGCCTAAGTAGTGAAAGAATACTACTGGTGGCCTAACCTCAAAAGTAATATTGCGACTTATATCGGAGAATGCTTGACTTGCGCGAAAGTCAAAGTCGAGTAGCAAAATCCCTCGGACTTGTTACAACCACCCGAGATTCCCGTTTGGTAATGGGAACAAATATCGATGTACTTCATTACGAAGTTACTCAGGACCTCAAGAGGTCACTACATGATATGTGTAATCATCGATAGACTAACAAAGTCCGCACACATCTTACCGATTTGGGAGAAGGATAATACTGAGAAACTAGCAGAACTCTATCTCAAAAAAAATAGTGGCTCGTCATGGAGTGCCTATTTCAATCATTTCAGACCGAGACGATCGTTTTATTTCTAGAATTTGGAAATTATTTCAACAGGCCTTTAGATCTCATTTGAATTTAAGTACGGCCTTTCATCCACAAACCGACGGCCAGAGCAAACGGACAATCCAAACACTCGAAGATATGCTTCGTGCGTGTGTTATGGATTTAGGTGGCAATTGGGATACTCATTTACCTTTGGTTGAGTTTCCTACAATAACAGCTACCATACTAGTATACAAGCTACACCGTTTGAAGCTCTTTATGGTCGAAAGTGTCGCTCTTCGCTAAGTTGGGCGGAAACAGGCGATAGACAATTAATTTGTCACACCCCGACCACGTAGAACATACAAAACGTGGCGGAAATGTCGGGGAGTGTTGTAACAGAATTAATTGTTTCAAATCCATGGCAATTGAAGTTTCGTTTTATTGATTACAAGTGTTACAATGTCTTAACAAACAAGGAAATACAACATAATTAACTAGTCTTGCATCTTTTATTGTCACTAAAGCCCAAGACTGCCTATGTGTATCTTGATCATCTTATGCAACAGTTCCTGAAAAACACATGTGAAAATAGGTACGTCAGCATAAAAATGCCTGTGAGATACATAGGTTTTGTGAAAATAGGTTTCATGACTTATGTTTGAGAAAATGTTTAGTCATGAACCTTGTAATTTGCTTTGTTCTGTAAATCATTTGAAAAACAATGAGTTCAGATGATATGTATAAATAAGTGAATAATGTATGGTTAAATAAATAACCATGTAAGATGAGTTTGTATAAGATAAGTTGTTTGTAAAACAATGTCTTGTGAAAAGTATGTTATTTGTATAAAATGTTCTATGTCTCAAACTGAAATGATTCAAATAACGCTACGATATGTAATACCATACAAACACTTATATATAGGAAGTACCAGCGGCGTATCCACCATGCTTGTATCATATTACACACGCATCGTTACTTAATCATTTAATCAAACCAAACCAACCAATGTAAGAAGTCTATGTCTAAATCAATTGTCAAATGTATTGGGTAATATGTCAAAGTGTTCATGTCAAGATGTAAATCATATCAAAATGTCTATGTCAAATATCCATGTCAAATGTCTATGTCAAATATCCATGTCAAACGTCTATGTCAAGATGTCATGTATGGCAAGTGAAATGTCTCAACTAAACCATATGCACAAAAACAAAGTATTGAAGTAAATCTTGGTTTAAATCAAAGTTATGTTTTGTGGGAAATGCATGATCAAATGTCAATCATGTTAAAATGTCTATGCCGAAATGTCTATGTCAAATGTCTATGTCAAAATGTCATGTAAAATGATGTACTAAGTAATGCACACAATTGGGCACACCTAGCATGAAATGTCATAAAATCATGTACTATAATGTACTAACGAACATAGCAGCATATGATGTTAAAACAGGAAAGCATGAAAGTAACAAGTAGGCACATGTGTTCCACCCCAAAACAGTTTGGAAAACAGTAAAAGAGGGGTCTATGTACTCACCTGAGATTGCTCAATAGTTTTGGAGTGACAACTAAACAATGCTAGAGATCGCGGATATCAAACGGCACCTAGTATAGGTAACTATGTTAATAAACCGGACCTAGATCGGAAGATTGGGTAGCATTAGGGTTTGTAAACCAAACGAGTGTAGAGACTCGTGTCATTTGGTTTAACAAAGCCTACATACTAAATGAAACTTAACCTAAGTGTCTACGACCCATTACGACCCGTTTAGGTAGCTTATGCTACTTTAACGCGTCGTTTGCGTGAAACGCGTTCGGACCGTCTAACTAGTCCTATGACAAGTGTTATATGCCTAAACATGTTACATAATCAGTTATGTGACAAAAGTTTAGGTTACATATGCTTAATTACCAATTATACATGAAAAGGGTATTCTGGTAATTTACCTAAGGCATATTAACTACCTATCATACAACTACTTAAACGATGTGACCATAGGGTATAACCTCGGAAGGTTATTCCCTACCTACTATGCTCACCTAATGTGTTTGGTCGGATCCTAATGATCGACCAAACTGGGTCGGGTTCGAGGTATAAGCGATTCATCAGATCGCTTACCCTACGACCCTAGACAACGTGGTAATCAGTGGGCATAGTCCCAAGGGACTATGACCAACGTGATTACACTCACGTTGCGAAGTTCAAAAGAACTTCGCATTGACCATTACTGGTCAACGCTGAAAGTCAAACAAAGTTTGACTTTCGGACTCGAAAAGCAATAAAATAAGGAAAAGAACGAAAGAATACTTACGAAGGGTCCCCGAATGCTAATCCCGATTCAAGAATCTCAGGTATGAAACAATAGTTTCAACTTAGAGGTTCTCAAATCAGAATTCTAGTGATTTTAGCAATGGGGGGTATGGGGTATTTATAGGAATACCCGAACCGTTAAGATCGTTTCATGGAAAACGTGCCTTAATCCTATCCGTACATTTGTTGCAAAGTTATGGTGCTTAAATTCCATCCATACATGTGTTGCAAAGTTATGGTGCTTAGGTGCTTAAATTCCATCCATACATGTGTTGCAAGGTTATGGTGCCTAAATTCCATCCTTATCCGCTGACTAAGCATGTTTAGAATGTGTGGTTGTGAATTAAACAACGGCTAATACATCGAATCTGGTCCCGAATGCGAAAAACTGAGTTTCTGCATGTTTTCTTATGGCGAACACTAAAATAAAATATTTTAGTGCTTACATAAATTTTTGGATGTCCGGATGTATTCAGAACGTAAGTTATGCGCGAAAATGCAAACTTGTGCACTTTTTGACACTTTTAGTCCCTGAATGACCCAAAAGTTTATTTTAGCACACCGAACCCATTAAAGCCTATTTCTAAGCTATGTAAAGGATATTTATGGTGTGTTTAACTTATGGTCATGTTCCGGAATGTCTGTTACAGTTCAAATTGGCATACTTTCGCAGTTTGTCAACTTTAGTCCCTGTAAGCGATTTAACTTGATTTCACCACACCAAACCTTCCAAAACTTATATATAAGTTATGTAAAGGTTATTCAAGGTATGTTAAGCCTATTTCACTATTCCGGAGTGTTCGTTGGATTAAACTGGTTATATTTACGCATTAGTGCGCGTATAACCTTCCAGAAAGCGATTTAGAGTTTGAAATCGAACAAGAGTTGATATGTGCAAAAGATACACATATTTATACAAGTCCAAAGTATGAAATAAAATATTTCATTGGTTTGGCATTTGTTTGATGGTTGAAATGACACAGGTGTTACAGTCTCCCCTACTTTAGGAAATTTCGTCCCGAAATTAATTCGTAGGAGTCTATTTGTGACTTTGTGTTAAATAACCATCAAAGATGAACAAGACGTAATCCTGTAATTTCTCTTTAACGAACATTTTTCAGAAATGAAAAATGAACAGAGTTATTCTCAACAGGCATTCTTTAGAAACAAAAATGAACAGAATAGTCATTTTACATCTTCAGAAACAAAAATGAACAGAATAGTCATTTTACATCTTCAGAAACAAAAATGAACAGAATAGT